>PVIU01005674.1:0-110539 GCA_004026605.1 Ondatra zibethicus | reverse complement strand
GGGGGTGGGCCTTGGACTTCCAACAGGGCAGGGCACCATGCCCTCTTTCAAGGAAGAAGGGGGAGGGAGGAGGGGTGGGGGGGTAGTGGGAGGGGACCGGGAGAAGGGGAAGAAAGGTAAAAATTTTATTTCTTTAATTATGTTCTTGAATGGAAAAAATAAAACAAAACAATGTATGGAAAAAAAAACAAAAAAAAAAAACAAAAAACAAACAAACAAAAAAACAACAACAACAAAAGAATATTCTCTGGGTTATGTGTTCTTTTGATGACCAATTTCTTGAGTTCGTTGCATATTTTGGACATCAGAACTCTGATGTGGGGTTAGTGAAGATCTTCAGCCTATAGGCACATAGTATCCAGCAGACATTTCCATGAAGCAGGAAATTTTAAAGACAGTTCAGTCACTTTCTTCTGTATCCTGCAGAATGTCTCGCAGACTCTTTCATTTTTCGGGAACCTCAAAGGACCATCTCACCTTTAAGCAAGTTCAGCAGTCCTCTCTCTGCAGGTTCTGCATATCCAGTTAAGTAGTCCAGGCAAGAGCAGTTTCTTGCCCAAATGGCTAGCAAACTCCATAAAGAGCCTCTTTGATACCCATCTTCCTCAGGAAGTAGCTTGGTGCTGCCAGGAGCAGATGTGTCTCATTGTCATGAAAAGCCCTAAGTTATTAAAACATTAAATGCCATATTCTGAAGTATTTGAAAGATATGAAGAATATCTAACTGAAATATATCTCTGTATATGTAGAAAATCTAACTAACATGACTACAAGCTTGACTATTATCAATGATTATCCATTAACAACCTACATTTCCTAATTATACATTATATTTATAAATGAACTCCATAATCACAATACCTTAATCAAGATCAGAAATACATATACATATAACAAAATTGACTTAAATTTATATCAACAAAGCAAAATCCATACAAATGCAAATTATTCATATCTCATATCCCCCTTTAAATGTAAAAGAACATTTATAAACAATATTTGGGAATATGGATGTAGTTTTTTTCTCTCCAAACTTCTTCCTGCTGTATGGGGGCGCTGTCAATCAGGTCTTTGATGGTGTATCCTGTGTGCCAGTTTCATCTCAGTTGGCAGTTGAGTGAAGTAATAACCAATGAAAGCAACAGAAATACAGAAGGAACTCCTACACCAAACATCCTTAGCCATCAGAGAAATGCAAATCAAAACAACTCTGAGAGTCTATATTACATCTGCAAAAATGGCCAAGATCAAAAACACCGATGACAACTTATGCTAGAGAGGTTGTGGGGAAAAGGGAACACTTCTGCATTGCTCTTGGGAATGCAAGCTGGTACAACCCCTTTGGATGTCAATGTGGCAATTTCTCAGAAAATTAGGGAACAACTTTCCTCAATACCCAGGAATATCACTTTTGGGTATATATCCAAATGATGCTCAATCGTGCCACAAGGACATGTGCTCAACTATGTTCATAGTAGCATTGTTTGTCATAGCCAGAACCTGGAAACAACCTAAATGCCTCTTGACTGAAGAATGGATATGGATAAGGAAAATGTAGTACATTTACACAATGGAGTACTAAACAGCAGAAAAAAACAACATCTTGAATTTTGCAGGAAAATGGATGGAGCTAGGAAACATTATTTTGAGTGAAGTAACCCAGACCCAGAAAGACAATTACCACATGTACTCACTCATAGGTAGTTTCTAAACATAATAAAGCAAAGAAAGCCAGCCTACAAACCACAATCCCAGAGAACTTAGACAATAATGAGGATACTAAGAGAGACTTACATATATCTAATCTACATGGGAAGTAAAAGTATAAAAAGACAAGTTCTCCTGAGTAAATTGGGAGCATGGGGACCTTGGGGGAGGGTTGAAAGAGGGAGAGGAGATGCAGGCAGGGGAGCAGAGAAAAATGTAGAGCTCAATAAAAATCAATAAAAAAGAATATTCTTTGGGATATTTAGATTAAACATTATTTAGTTGAAGCACAAAGAAAGGATGTTTTCCATGAAATCATTTAAAAATATATTTAATTTAGCTTTTTAACCACTAACCTCCAAAGAAAATGTGTTTAACATAGATATATCTTTAAATGCATGTGTATTTATATGTATAAAATATATACATACATATTTTAGGGTATACATATATATACACTAAATCTATAGTATACTTTTGTAAATATGTGTAATATCTTCACAATTTTTTCTCACACATATTATTAACTATAGTATTGCCAGATACATTTTATAATAAATACATTACTAATACAGCAGAAGTGTCTTTTTTAAAATCTGACTTGAAAAGAAAAACATAAAGCTTCATTTTATTACTAAAATATTTGCAAAGTATTTTATTTAAAAACTTTTGAAAATGTTCAAAACTATGTTTTACTGAATAAAACAGTTCACTAACTTATCAAATTTTGTTGAATAATGTTCTCAATATTTCAATATATGTGTTTGACATAAGTTGTAAGCCTTTTACTCATGACATCCTTTCCCATGGCAATTTTATTTCATGAGGAAGTGATGGGTCATCAATCAGAGAGATGTAATATTATAACACCTTCTTCGGTTTCTCAAAATGTCATTTAACAGCATTTACAGGCTTATAAAATGTAACCTTTTAAAATTTTTCATTCTACCTTTGGGAAGAAGAGGTGAATGAACATTGTTGAACACATGCCACTCTCAGTCACCAGTAATGTGACCAAATTAATTGACAAACAAATTGACCAAATTAATTGGTTTTAGGGAAACCACGAAATCCTTGTGAGAGAGTAGAGAGATGGCTTAGTGGCTAAGAAAGTTTGTTGTTCTCTCAGATGAGCCAGATTTGACTCCCAGCACCAACATGGTCAATGACAGGTGTGTGCAACTACAGTTCGAAGCAATCTGGTGCCCTATTTGGACATCTTTGGGCAGTACTTGTGAATAGCGCACTTACATACTTAACAGCAACACACTCACACAAATGAAATCAAATTAAGCTTAAAAAAGCAAAGCAAATCAATACAATCCTTATTAAACTTGATAGGCATGCTAAAACTGTGCAACACAAATTTTATGGAGGCCTTCAAGGTGCCCAAATAGTTACAAAAAAATAGCTTGAGCGTTTTCATATGAATCACACTGGACTTGCATTTTATAATTGGGCTTATCTATCACATTTTCAAAAAAAAATACATTATGTCGTTGCCTCTATGAAACCAGCTTCTCACACACTTGAAAAATTAATTTATTTCTCTTTACAGCTTTCCTCATTTATATTCATATGATGACGATAATTATTATTATATGTAGTAACATAATCTCGGTGTACGGTCCAAAGGAACCTAATCTTCACTACACAAGGCAGATTAATTAAACTCATGATGACCCTCCTGCTTCAACCTTTTGAGTACTGAGAGTACAGGCATTAAATTCCACTTTTATATTACAGTGAAATCAAACAGCTTAATACCCTCTTTTTCCTTATTTATTTGAAATGAGCATTTATTTGCCTGATTGCTTATTTGCCCTATAGCCCTAACTGACATTTGAACCCTTGGTCATTCTATTTTACCCCCCGGAGTTCAGGGATCATAGTCAGACACCATTACATTTGGTTCTGTTTATCAATTATTTCATCAATTCCTCTACGAGATCATAGATTTCATAAAGGGGGCTGTATTAAATATCATATAAGTTTGTAGAGCATATCTGCAAGAATTCTCTTTATCTTTTTGCTACATGAAATGGCAGTTTAAAAGACTCCAGACTTAGGTAGGTTTTATGGGCATTTTCATTTGTAACTATTAATTTTAATAACCCATCACACAAAGGCATTTGGCCCGTTATTATATCTATGCTACATATTTTTATTAAGCAATCTCTAACGTACTTGGAATTTTTAAACAACAGTTTAATTTGTGAATACTGAATTGTTCAGAATAAAGTTGAAATGATGAATGACAGACTACTTTTGACTATTTTTTAAGAATATAAGTATGGGATTAACTAATGAGAATCTATTCTTTATAATTATCTGAGGCTGGGTATATACTTGAAACATTATCATAATTAGTGAAGTACACACACACACTTCGCATTTTAATACAGTATATTTTATAAAAGAAATGCCCTTTTATTCACCTGACATTGGGTTCGTTTTTAATATGTATATAAAGGCTTCATTCTGGTAGCAAAGGAAGGAGCTAGAGAGAAAAAAATAAAATATAATGTATGATCTTTTTTAGTGAAAAGGAAACATGGAGGTAAAGAAAAAAGATGTTGTGTGGAGTGGAAAGAACAAGAGAAAAATAACAGCAAGATGCAGGGCTCCAAATCCTCTGTTCATTATTGCAAACAATGTGTTATTGTGGGTGGATGTTTCATGAACTCTTTCTTTATGGTGATATAACCTTAATACGGTTTTGGAAAAACCAAAGTCACGTCACATGCAAGGACTTTGAATTTGTGTCTGAATTTGTAGTGCAAGGTTTAGAATAGGGTTCAAAACAAGAGGTGAAGAAAGACAGCTTGATGCAGCAGAAAGATTAAGTTTGAGTTGGAGGTGAAGATGAGGAACAAGTACCTCAGGAAATCTCTGAAATTGTAAAATTTCATCACTGTTGTAATTAAAATGATGTAAGAGGATTTTACCTTTCCATTATCTAGAATATGTTCAAACTATCAAAATTAAATTTTGATAATAAATCAAATAGTAACTTTTTGTAAAAACTCATATTTTCTTTATTGTATCTCTTTTTTTTATTTTATTGAGCTATACACTTTTCTCTGCTCCATGCCCTTCTGCTCCTCTCTCTTTCATCCCTCTACCATGGTCCTCATGCTCTCGATTTTATCAGGAGATCTTGTCTTTTTCTACTTCCCATGTAGATTAGATCCATATATGTCTCTCTTAGGGTCTTCATTGTTGTCTAGGTTCTCTGGGATTGTGATTTGTAGGCTGTCTTTCTTTGCTTTATGTTTAAAAACCACTTATGAGTGAGTACATATACTTGTCTTTCTGGGTCTGGGTTACCTCACTCAATATGATGTTTTCTAACTCTATCCATTTGCCTGCAAATTTAAAAATGTTATTTTTTCTACTGTGTAGAATTCCATTGTGTAAATGTACCACATTTCCAGGTGGTGGCGGCGCACACCTTGAAACCCAGCACTTGGGAGACAGAGGTAGGCAGATCTCTGTAAGTTCCAGGCTAACCTGGTCTACAAAAGCTAGTTCCATGAGAGCTGGCACTGTTACACAGAGAAACCCTGTCTCGAAAACAAATAAGCAAACAAACCCCCAAATAAACAAACAAGAACACCCATATTAAGTTTGGACTGTAGCCATTACCAGAAGCAATTTTGAGTAAACATGCTGTTTCACAGTTTGCTTTCTATTGCTGTGATGACCATCATGACCAAAAGCAACTGGGTTTATTTACCCCAGGTTATACAGTGCTTCACTGAACAAAACCAGGGCAGTAACTCAAAACAGGAATCTGATGAGACAAACTGAAGCAGAGGTCATAGATGCTTCCTATTTACTTGCTTGATCTACATCCCTGGCTCAGCAACCTTTTTAACACAATCCAAACCAACAGCCCAGGGCTGGCACTGACCACATGAGCTATCCTCTCCTGCATCAATAATTGATCAAGAGGATGCCACAGAGACTTGCATACCAACCAAACAGATGGAAGAAATTTCTGATATGAGGTTCCTTATGCTCAAATGACCCTAGTCTCTGTCAAATTGACCAAGAAATCTAGCCAGCACATGGAGCAAGTTCCTCTCATTTTGAAGAGGGCAAAAATATTTTTTCACCTTGAAATTAGGAGATAAAATGTTATATGATTTCCACATACAAATCAGCATTGAAAGACTCAATCTACTTTCTTCTTCCATTGTCTTTCACACAACTAAGAAACACAGTCCTCCCAAGAATCAAAGACATAAGTGCATTGGTAGTAAGGAAAGAACAAAGTAATAGCTAATAAGGACAGCAAGATAACAAAAATAAAGGCTGTGTGAAGAGATAGATAATATAGAGCAAGCATGAAACTCTATATGAGCCTCAGAACCCATGTCCTGGGTGTAACAGAATGTCCCTGAGATCCATCACTGGGGAAGCAGAGGCAAAAGAATCTCTGTGACATACTGGCATACCAGTCCAGCAAATAGGCATGCTTTAAGCTGAGAGAATTACCTCTTTTCAAAAATTAAGGTATAGTGCCATTGAGAAAGAAGCCAGTGGTGAACTCTGGGGTCCATGTTTATGCACAGAGACATACATGGGATCATACACATACATGATCACATCTATACTCTCACTTCCAACCCATACAAAAACAAACAAAATAGTAACAATAAAAAACAGAAAGTCTACAAATCCCCACAGGTTTCCATAATTACAACTGAATATATACGCAAGCCCCCCTCCACATACATGTGTCTTGCTTCCCTTAAGCAATACATTCTTTCTTCTTACTCATTTCCACTACCTCATTTCCAGGAAGGCATCCTATGTTCTCTAAACAACTCAGACCTCTCCAGACCACACACATTTCTTGAAGCTAAAACTTCATCTTGAACATTTACCTCTAGTATTCCCAAGTTATTTGCTCACTTCAAGCAAATGTTTGCTCAAATATCAGGTTTCGAATGTAAGCATTTTATTTTTGAATATTTTTGTTTTACAGAAAAAAAGTGTAAAGATAACATAGAATGTCCCTATGTGTTTCTTAAATTTGTTTTTCTGACATGATGTCATCTGGTACTTTTAATACAATTGTAAAAAAAATAAACTAACATCTGTCATTAGTATTAAACAGTCTCTTGGAATTTTTTTATATTCTTACTAAAGTCCTTTTGTTTCCTGGAAACCAAGACTTGATCAAGATCAAGACTGCCATTGAATTTGGGTGTCATGATTCTTTATTTTTTTTCTCTTGGGGTCAATTCTTTTATTAATGTATTTTTCATATTTTCATTTTACTGAAAGTAGATTTCTTTTCATATAGTATACATTGATTATGGATTCCTCTCCCTCAAGTCTTCCCAGATCTTCTCCATTTCTCCTCAGACCCAACTCCACATCCACTCTTTCTCTCTTACATTAAGATACAAACATCCAAAATATAGTGATAAAATATGATTTTAAAAGTTAGAATAGGACAAAACCAACAAACAGGAAAAAAAGAGCCATAGTGAAAACATAAAAACACAAATAGGTGCCTAAATGCAGAGACACACACTTTACTATTGTTTTTCTCAACAGAATTTTACTATGTAAACCACTTGAACTCCCTATGTAGCTCAAAATGGTCCCATATGTCAATACCTTGGGGTTACAGGTATGAAATATTGGACCTGGCAAAAGTTTTATTTTTCCTCCCTCCTATCTGCCTACCTTCCTGCATTATTTTATTGTGGTGTTTGTAATTTAACATGGGGCTTCATGCATATTAGAAAAAGCACTCCATCAATGAGCTATATTCCCATCTCCCATTCCTGAGATTTCCCAAGCTGTCATGATTTCAAGCTATTTGCAGTTGGCATATGTCTCTTGGTGTGCTGCTATCCATTGGGATTTTTGAAAACTCCTTGCTTTATATGCATTAAGGTATTCCACATTTTATCTTCTATTTTCACTTACCTACATGTAGGACTCCCTAGTTCTCTAAGAATCGATGTTCTTTGTGTTGAAGAATGGCAATAGAAATCAAGATCTCTGTGAAGGATGTGTGACTTTTCATGAAAATATCACAAACTTAATGGGGTTGCCTGGATTGCTTGACAATAAAAGTTGCATCTTTTTGCTTCCCATCCAAAATTCTCATTACCTTTCCAGAGTTTTATTTCTTTTTAAAAGTACACATAGAATTTTCTAGAATATGATTTACTGTGCTTAATGTTGGTATTATGTTGTCTCTATATACATTATTTTAGATTAGAGGATTTTCTTATTAGTACTGCATACTAACAGTGTATATCTCCACAAACATATTCCCTTCACTGACTTAAATACCTTTGGAAGACTTCTGGCAAAAAGGCCTCATTGATTTTTAATCTAAGAGCTTTGATCTAGCTATGTAATGGATGATAAGGAATTGATAAAGAGTAATTATTGATTGTGTCGTAACAGATGCTTATAATGACAACTTCTACTTAAAAAGCATAATGATTACTATGGTTAAGGAATGATAAAAATCTTCACAAAGATAAAGGAAATATCCCCTGATATTCATGTTACTATTGCACCCATTATGGGCATATTTGCCAGGTGAGTCGTTGTTGCTCAAGGGGCTCACAGCAGGTTAAAATAGGTCATTCCCTTTATCTTCCAGAAGCATGAATAACATAAATAGAAGTAGGGAGGAAATTTCCAGCTCAATATCAGTTTGACTTCTTTCATGTTCTATGAGTCAAGTATGTGATGTCCTAAGCAATAGGGTCTTATCATCAAGTTCTAGAGGGTAACAAAATTGCCTTCACAATACCCTATAATATTTGTGTGGTCTGTGGGTCTTCATTGACCAACAACTCCAAAATAACTAGCAAGTTCCTGCACTGGACTTTTTATTTGTTAGCCTATGGTGTGTGAAGGGGCACTATATTCATAGAATAATTTTTTTACAACTCTTTTTTTTAAAATATGTTTATAATTTAGAAAATTCTTGCACGGTAATTTTTATAGGACTTTTTAAAAGAAGGTCTTTAATGTTAGATTACTATGTTGGTTTGGATGAGAATGCCTCCCATAGGCATATATATTTGAATGCTAAGTTTCTAATTGGTGGAACTGTTTGGGCAGATTAGAAAGTGTCACCATGGGTGAGCTTGAGGTTTTAAAAGCCTATGCCAATCTCAGCTCTCTCTGACTTGTGCTCAGAAACCAGGGTTCAATATACCAACTACATCTCTGGTGCCATGCCTGTCTACTTGCTTCCCGTGTTCCCTGCTCTAATAGTAATGACCTTTCTCTCTGAAACTGTAAGTCCCAGTAAGTTTGCTCTTCTTTACATTGCCTTGAACATGATGCCTTATTATTGTAAGAGAAAGGTAACTAATATTGGATGCCTCCTCACTTCCTCCTTTATCGTGCCTTCTCATCCTCCTATCTCATATAGTTCTCTTATTCTCTTATTCTCCATCCTCTTTTATATCACTTTGCTCTATCTTCTCTTGCTTGAACACTCTCTTCCTCCACTTCCCCTTAACCAATTTAACCTTCGCTCTTTGATTGATTTAAGGCCCAATTTACAAGATGGAACCCATAACTGACACTGTAACTAGGCATGAAGAACCTGTGGCTAGGCAGGTCTTAGGTCTAAAGCCTGAACATATGACTATTACTCTGCGAAAGGGACATAGAATTAAACTTACTCCTAATGACTTATGGAGTAATGACCCACGTGGAGTATTACAGCTTTCAGTCCTTACCAGAGAGGTTTATATTTATAGCAACCAGTGGTTAGCAAGGACCCACGAATGGTCACAGTGCAGAGAATAAGACTCTGCATAATGCTCAGATCCAAATAGAATGAATATATTATATTCCCTCTCCTAATATTTAAGGATTACTGTCAAAGAAATGGGGGGAATAATGAACAAAAGAGCTGTAGAAGTTGGAAGACTATAATGGAACAGAGATTTATGGACACAGAAGGATATATATATATATATATAGTTAATTCACACCACTTCTGATAGTATCAGCACACACAATATCTGCATTAATTCAAGGTAGAGTCGATCACAGTGTGAATGGAGATGGTCATGAAATATAAGCCCTAGATATGGAACTATTGGCAATTGTTAGCAGATTGGAGAGGGAGAGTTAGTTTCTTTAAGTGTCCCTGTTAGATAAAACACATTCAAGTGGTTTAGCATATGGCTAAAAATACATAAACTTCACTGACTGGACTCCAAGGCTTTAAAAAAAATAAGGACACAAAGTAAGGTCAGGATGGAAGGAGGCAGTGGTGGACCTAAGGGAGGTAATGATTATGATCAAAATTTTATTAAAATGGAGTGCATATATTCTGAAAGAGTGAATGAAACGTATGTTAAAATACAAATAGCAATTAATTTCAAGATCATTTGTTTAACGGGAAACAAATACAACATAAGTTATATTCCTCAAAAGTATAATTTCAGCAATTGATTGATAAAAATTTGGGGTTTGTAAAAGTATTTGTTTAGACATCTAAACAGTGATGAAACGGGCTCACTGAGTTCTCCAGAGCTAAAGATGCCTAGCTATGCTCCCTTTCTAGTTTCATCTCAGCTGATAAACTGACAGCTTTAATTTAGTGAGATATCTACATCATAAAATTTGACAAATACGAATAGTCATAAGGATTTTGAAGAATTTTGTGTCTGTGTCTGGGGAGCTGATATTAACCCAGCACATAAGCTAGCTGGGTGGCCGTGATGAAAAGCAGGCCCCCTCGCCTCTTACTACAGATTAGTTAAAAAGCTCATTCCCCGGGTTGGAGTGCTGAGCTTGGCTCCTGCCTGGTTGGGGGGCATTGTGCTCCATGGCTCAGAGGCACAAGTGACTCAGAGGCAAAAGCAGCTCCGCCATGCTAGTGGTGCAGTGTGCACAGCTCAGAGGCACAAGTAGCTCCTCCATGTTGGACTTGGCAGGGCAAGCAGGCAGTACCTGTATTTGACCTGGGATTGTCACATCTTAGATTCTTAAGAGCTTAGCATTTTAAAAGCGCAAAGCAAAAGTGTTCCTAAATGGTAAAGAATTACAGATTCACAATAGGACAGATTCAGACATGAAAGACCTCTAAATGGGTCACAGTGTTGGACGGCTGTACATAGGCTTGGGAGAGAAAAGAGTGTATAGAGCGTCATGAAATAAAGTTAATACTTTAAAAAAAATGGGTAAAGTCTTTAAAGAGACAGAGTACAGATAGTTATAGATTAAAAAAATGAAGAAAAATAAGCCACATAAAAATGGAAGATTCACAGAATGTCTGGATTATGTATTTTATTGTTTTTTCTTTAAATTTTTTGACTGTGAAGGAACTAAGTACAGAGAGACACCTCATTATATGGGCTGCCAAGCTAAACCAGCATGTATATTATTATAAAGGTATAATGATTTCAGAATTTGGGTCTAAGGATATGATGCTTTGGAAAAGAGGTTCTTCTTTTGTTTTCACAGAGGATGAGACACTGTGGATTCCTTCTAAACCAATATGGTATGATAGACCAAACCCTCCTGAAAGGTCATCGTGATCACCTTAATAAAATTATTTCACTCAACTGGATAATCATTGATATAGTCAAGCTTGTAGTCATATTAGTTAGATTTTCTAGATATATAGAGATATATTTCAGTTAGATAGGCATTCTTCATATCTTTCAAAGACTACAGAATATGGCATTTAATGTTTTAATAACTTAGAGCTTTTCATGACAATGAGACATATCTGCTCCTGGCAGCACCAAGCTACTTTGAGAGGATGATGGGCATCAAAGAGGCTCCTTAGCCAGTTGGGCAAGAAACTGCTCTTGCCTGGACTGTTGCATAAACTGAACATGAAGAACCCACAGAGAGAGGACTGCTGAACTTGCCTAAAGGTGAGATGATCCTTCGGGGTTCCTGATTCATGAAAGAGTCTGCGAGACATTCTGCAGGATACAGAAGAGAAAGTGAGTGAACTGTCTTTGAAATTTCCTGCTTCATGGAAATGTCTGCTGAATACTGTGGGCCTATAGGCTGAAGATGGATGCCCCAATGGTACAGAGGAACTTTGGGTGACTGTCCAGACAGCGAGATGTCTCTATCACTTCTAGAGTTTTGGAAGTTGCTTACTTCTTGTTTACTTAGGTAATATTATATCCTTCTGGAGTCTTTGATGGAGTTGAAGAATGGTTATAGTTAAGAGTTTTCCATTATTATGATAAAAGATAAAATAGATATACATATTGTAACTGTAATTCTTGCTTGATAACTGTTTTGTTATCTGTAATTTTACAATGTTAAAATGAAAGCCTTTCTTTTTTGTTTAAACAGAAAAAAGGGAAATGGTGTAGGAGGTCCTTTTGTATTTCTGTTGCTTTCATTGGTTGAATAAAGAGACTGCCTTGGCCTTTTGATAGGGCAGCCCTTTGGTGGGTGGAGGAGACAGAATGGAATTCTCTCTCTCAGGGAGAGAGCTGCTGCCATGAAATTGCCAGAGTCAGACATGCTTAATCTTTCCCAGTAAGCCACAATCTCGTGGTAAACACAGATTAACAGAAATGGGTTAGTTTAAGATGTGAGAGTTGGCCAAGAAGAGGCTAGAGCAAATGGGCCAGGCAGTAATTAAATGAATACAGTTTCTGTGTAATTATTTCAGAGGTTAAGCTAGCTGGGCACCGGGAATGCAGCCCTCTCTTCATAGAATAGCTGATATTAACCCAGCACATTGCCTCCTAACAACTAAATATTTCATATTGCACTCTGTTATATGATCATCAGTGATTAAGACAACCGATGCTTTGTTAGAAGATTCAGGTCCAGTTCCTTGCAATGACTTGTGGCTCACAACCATGCCTATCTGCAGTTACAGGGGCTCCAAGACCCTCTTCTCAGCTCCTTGGCATGAGGCATGCACAAAGTAAACAAACATATATGTAAGTATAACACTTACAAACATTAAATACCCCCCAAAATTTAAATATGACTATTCCTAAATAAGCACTTTTAAATTTTTTAAGTATGGACAAAAGTAGCCCTAACTTCAAATTGCCATACATCATTGGATGAATTATATTTAAGGGATGATGAGTCTTCAAAAACTAAAAGTGTTCTTTACATGTTTGTCATCAATAGCACCTGTCAGAGAATTTAAAATTTCTCAAAAATTATCTGCTTGATCAATTCCTCTACTCTGAAGCATTCAAGACAGGAAAGAATGGTTGGGTAATTAAGGTGGCAATCTTAAATCACTCACAAAGATTAATTAACAAGCAAACAAAAAGATGAGCTGCATGTTAATATTCCCTATAGGAACATAGCCCTTCATTGTATCAACACAGGATGTCTTGTCCTTATGTTACTTCATGTTCTACAACATCTGTGGCTGTAAGAGCTACAAAGAGTACAATCACATACACCACTGTTCCCTGGGGGAAAGCATTGGTACTCAGATTTAGTAAAAACTACAAGGAGACATTAAATTAAGTCAACTTACAGAATTTATATAATTTCTATTGTAGGAATATGTATTTCTGAATAAGGAAAATGAAAACAGAAATAAGTCTATTTTCTGCTGTTGTTGATTTTATTGTTCATAACTGTAGAGAATTCTTTCAATAGGAGTTTCTCAAGGAGTCATGTTTCCAGTGAACAGAAATAAGTCTGCCTCTCTTATCTAAATTTATATCATTCCTTTAGGGATGATAAGAAGGGGAGTATTTTACATAGGGAAATTTCACATTTTATTCTAGGACATATCATTGATAGTCATAATATATGAAGACTTAAAAATATTATCAGGTTGCTTTGGATTCTGGTACAACCATCCATTGGAAAGAGAACTCCACTGTAAATGAAATATATTCAATTTATACATGGATTACATATTTAAAATTTACTTCATTGCAACTGGAAAACTCAATATATATGTTGCTTTCACGGTGATTAGCATATTTGAGAATATATTAAAAACCTCTAATTGCTGAGGTATTTTTAGTTGACATGAAATAAAGTAGCTTGCCTTCTTAATCCACATCTCATACTACATACAAAAAAAATGCTATGAGCATTTTCTTCATAGACAATTCAGTGCAACATTCATTGTGTGTGGGATGGGGGGGCTGCAGGTTCTAGGTGATTTTGCTGAGTATCCCTGGAACTCCCTGGCCAGTTGCTCTAGTCTACTTGGCAAACTGCAGGTCACTGAGAGACCTTACCACAGAAAACAAGGTGGATGACTCCAGATAAAAGAAACTTCAGCTAGAAAACTGTCCTCCACAAGCAGCCCAACAGACAGCATATTACACACACATGCACACACACACACTTATACACTCACAGGGAGAGTGAGACAGACATACAGACAGAGACAGAGAAACAGAGACAGACCACACTGAAACATCAAAAAGATAATGTAAAAATGAACATGACTGTATTGCATAGAGGAATTCATGAAAATGCATTACTTACAAAATCAAGAAGATATAAGGAACTTAAATCAGTTCTCTAGTCAGCAATAGGAATGAAGCATTACTAAAAGTCTCTCCATAAAAAAAGCTAAGGATTTGATGAATTCACCTCCAAGGGGGGTATTACAGAAAATGCTATAATGCTACATTAATACTCGCCAAACTCTTTCACAAAACAGTTGCAGTTCCATAAAGCTATGATGGTTAGAGAGGCAGAGAGAGAGAGAGAGAGAGAGAGAGAGAGAGAGAGAGAGAGAGAGAGAGAATTTATATTGTATTTCCTTTCTACAAGATATGATCCAGTATCTGCAATGTCACCATTTGCAGCCCATCTTACTCAATAATCTCTCTGCTTAATAATTATAAACACTTCAAATATTCATCCAGAGCTATTGGATGTTGTGGATGTTATGTGGGATAATTAAGAAAGCTAAAATACAAGTGTAGAAGGAAAAAATCAAAGTTGAGTGGTAGTCACTTTTCTATCTTCCTTCTTTCACTTGTCTTCTTGTTAAATAGTACAGGTTAATATGGTAAAAATTCAGAAGCTCATTAAATTTCAAATACACACTAATGACTTAAAATGCCTATAGTCTCTATATAATACATGTGGCACAGCTTTTTATCTTGTATTATTCAATTGTAGGTAAATAACCTTGGTTTTCAACCAGAGAATAGCAACGGTATATTTCTTATTGGCTTGCAATATTCTACCCTCATCAATATGATGTTTCTTACTTGAAATGTTGTGTTCTTCCAACACTCAACAATGCAGATTAAATAACACAACACAATCATAAACAAAATTATTTACCAGCTTAAGTGTGAGGTCTTTCCAAAATAACTTGCCAAATACATCTTATAGGAATAAGACTTTTATCAAGTTGTTAGAAGGACTAAAAAATACTTTTAAAATGTTGAAAGAAACAAAAATATAAGTCACGGAAAGAAAAGGAGTCATGGTGAATTTGCTCAGGTAAGGGTGCATTTATATTTTAAAAAACTGATGAGAAATCTTCTTCAGAATTGACAAGTACAGAGAATCACGTGCTCTTCTCTGTCCCTTCTAATACTCATTTTGGTTAGGCTATGGTGGGGTCTCTTATTTCATGTTTTAAAAAATATTTCATAAATCCTATATAAAATGTCTATTCTACAGATTTCTGTTCCTGTGGACTATGTCAGTCTTCTTTTTTTTTTTTTTTTTTTTTTTTTTTTAAAAAAGAAATACTGCAAGCTCCCAGTCCTACTGATGATCTTTCTGGTATTTCAAGAATTTGAGACTCTATTTAATCAATCCAGTGGGCCTTCTGTTCAAACACTACCTTAGTTATTTTTATTCACTTAAAATCTTTCAGAAAATATCTACTAAGGTAGATGACTGAACACAATTCTCCTGAAGGGCATCTAGTACTGGATTTGTTTGAAGATTCCCTCTGTGAACAAGCAGAAGCTTCTGCTTATAGATATAGATCTCACCATAGGTATTACTGACACTCTGTCACATTGCATTACACAGTTCCCACTGAATAATTTGAGGGTGTCTGATTCTAAAGTTTTCTGTGTCTCTTCCTATAACCAAAGGAACCAAGATTTGTTACACAAAAACAAACTCAACAGCAAAAATAAATTTCCACACCCTGTCTGAATGCCTATTTCCGTTTACTCATAGACATCTAAAAGGGCATGAAGGACAGACATTTCTTTCAGTTTGGAAAGTAAATAAAACATAGGTTTTTTTTTTCCCCCAGCAGCAACTGTTTTGTCTCATCTAGTAGGAGACTGCCTTAACATGCTAACCAACTTACTACCTTCTCTAAACTTTTACAGAGAATTAAGCACATCTGAAACCAATGGAAATTTTCTCCTGCAGGGTTTCTCAGGGTTTGAGCCTCCACGGAAGGACTTTGCCAGGAAATCTCAATTATGGTCTGCACTCTGTTGAAGGGTGTGATTCCCTGCTAGGAGAATCTCTTGCAACCTGGCTGAAGACCCTCCCTCCTGAGTGGTTCTGGAGTAACTCAAAGGATGAAAATATGACATGGTCTCTAGAGTCTTTGTACAGAAATGTAGACAAAGACCTTAGCAGCTGCTGCCATCTCTTAATTAGAAACAGGTGGGCTGATCCTTTTCCCCAACAACTCAATTTTTGTCCTAGTCTAGTCAAAGTAATATGTCAGAAACAAAAATCACCATTCTAATATGTGACTGTAATGGAATCTGGGATGTACTTGTGGTTGGTTATAAAGCTCTGTATAAATACAGTTTTGTATTCTAAAATCTCTATAAGAGAGACACATTTTACAATTTCATGCAAGTTAATAATTTTTAAGAAAAATAAATTAAATATGATAGGTCTGAACAAGTAAGTTCTCATAAACAACAAACACATTCTAGTCTAAGGCAGTCACTGCTCAAACTGACTGATTATTCATTGGAAAGAATACTGAAATGTTTTAACTTCTAAAACATTGCAAAAAAGAAATACTTATAATAAAAAAAAATATGTGAGCCCATGGACTCTGAGGGTAGCCACACTCGATGTACTCCCTAACACTTGTAAAAGCCATATAATTCCCATAGTTAGATTTCTATTGCTGTGTTCAAATACCATCACCAAAGGCAACATAGGGAGGAAAGGATTTATTTCAGTTTACAGTTATAGTTCAACATGAAGAAAAGTCAGGACAGGAACTCAAGACAGGAACCTGCCAACAGTCACTTAAAGAGAGGCCATGAAAAAGTATTTCTTTACTAGCTTGCTCCTCTAGACCTGAGAACTTTGTTTTCTTATAACCCCTATGACCACCTACCCAGAAAATGTACCATCCCAGTGGATTGGGAACTTACCAGTTAATTGTCACTCAATAAAATTCCTGACAGACTTGCCTACTGGCCATATTAATGGAGTGAATTTCTCTTCACAGATGACCCTGATATGTGTCAAAAATAATTAAGCAGTACAATTAACTCCTTGTAAGGTTGGCATACAAACACATCACTATCCAACTAAAAACTTTCCTTTTCATTTCCTCCCAGGTTGTTAATATTAATATCAAAATATAAAACATAATATAACTTTAGAAATCTCATAGTTTTTAAAAGTCTCAAACCTTTTAAATATTCAGTCTCTTTAAAATGTCTGAAGTCTTTTTAAAAATTCAAAGTTTCCCTAAAATTTTCTTAACTGTGGGCTCCTATAAAATCAGAAAACATGTTAAATACTTTTGTACTCCAAGAGAGAAGAACCAGGGCACAGGCACAATCAAATCAAATAGAAGCAAATACCAATTGTACAGAGTTCAATGCTTGATGTCTGTGACCAATGTATAGTCCTATGATTTCCCAGGGACCTTGGTATAAATCAATACTCCAGGCTCCAGCTGTATCTACAGCACAAGTCTTGTCATCTAGGCTCAAGACCACTCTACTCCAAGCTGCTGCTGACCTTTGTGGTCATCCCACAATTCTGGCATCTGAATAATGTTGGGGTCTCTACTGCAATTGAGCTGTACCTCCATCATAAGCCTCTTCAGGTCTCTATTCAGGAACTCTGACCCTGCCACATGGTGCCAAGCCTCAACTACTCAATAAAATCTTTATTTCTATCTCTTCTACTTCAACTGTGGCACAGTGCCTTCACCAATGACCTCTCCCAGGGCAAGCTTCTGTTGCTCTGCATGACATCTTCTTGCCAGGGTCCACAGATATGTGTCCTGTTCCACCTTGACTAAGGACAGAGTTTAAGCTTCTTTTCTCTATTTCAAAGTTGTTGACAACAGGTGTGGCTACAAATAACAGATCCTGACCTAGGGTGTGGTTAATTATTATTTTGAATATAGATGTAGACTTGTTCCACCTTGACCAAAGGTCAGAGAATTCAAGTTTAAACAACAGAGTGCTTGACTGAGGATGCTCTGTTTATTCTTTATATCATGTTAATGAAGTCTGTTGTATTCTCCCTCCCCTTTTAGAGTGAAGTATATAAGCATGTGGAAAATAAACGTGGGTGATTTCAGTATTCACTGAATTTCCCTCCCCATGTTGTTCTGTGTTTCTGTATTTTATTTCTCTCATACCTTTGTTCCTTTTGATTAATAATTCTTAATCCTTATGCTCCTATGTTGAAACATACAAATCCTTTCATGGTTGGACCCCGACAAATGGCACCCAACATGGGACTTATAACAATACCTCTAGAGCCACTACCACCAGATATACTCTTACATATTACCAAGTTCAGCTGCCAGCATCAAAGATAGCCTTCCCTACTTCTGGATGGCAGCTTCTGTGTGCTGACCCTGAGGAAATAGTCTCAGATTTGTGAACCTCATTGAGATTGGTGGATTGGTTATTCTTTTTTTTCTTTCACGAGTTCATGTTTTATTAGGTCCCAAGCCTCTGAAATAGAGTACAGTTGGAGAATCCTTTCCCTCAGTTCCATCTTTTCCTACATTAATTTTGGGATACTGACTCTTTTTCATAAACTGCTCAGTGGTATTTTAAATATTTTAATGCAGCTGGTTTCTTTAGCTGTAGGTTCTCCATCAGTAGATCCAACTGAAATCAGATAAAAATCCTTGAAAATACTGTATCTTTACTAAACAAGTGCAGCCAACTTCTCCTGCCCCTCCTCCTCCTAAGTAACACAATATAGCAACTGTATACGGTTCCCATTATATCAGGTTTGATACATTTCTACAGATGCCTTTCAGTACATAGTAAGATGTGATGGGTTATATGTCAAAATGGCCTCCTTTTATTTAAGCACAAAATTTGATCTCTCCACAATAGAAGGAGACAGTCCTGGGTTCTGGAACCATTTCTTTGCAGAGACCAAAGAAGGACTGTTTGTTTGCCCAGAGAACACCATTTATTGTGATAAATTCTATTAGCAGTTCATTTGTAATTGTCTAATAATCCAGTGCTTTGTGCCATTGGTCTCAATATTTGTTTTTCCATATTTGAGAATTGAATTTTAAAATATTTTATGAATTCAACTCTTTTGATTGGGACTTCTTTTTCTCAGTGTTCCTGTGTAGTGATGGGGATTGACTCATTGACACTGCTACACTGTTGACCCTGTGACCTAGGTACACAGCACTTATGTGGTACAGTTTCTTGATGAGCAGCTTGTACAGTTAATGAGCTTACTTAACACTAACTCTTGGGTGGGGTCTCATCTGTTTTATTCACGTAGACTCAGGACAAGAGACACAGCATCACACCATACTTGAAGCTGCACCAACTTTTCTTTTTTTTTCTCTTTTTTGTTTCTTTTTTATTGCTATATCAATAATACCATTCAAAATTTCCACACCCTCCCCTCCTCCCATTTCCCTCCCACTCCCCAATTGACCCTCCACCCTCCCCCTCCAGTCCTAAGAGAGGGCAAGGTATCCTGCCCTGTGAAAAGCCCAAGGCCTTCCTCCCTCCATCCAAGTCTAGGAAGGTGTGCATCCAAATAGACTAGGATCCCAAAAAGCCAGTACATGCAGTAGAATCAAATCCCAGTGCCATTATCATTAGCTTTTCAGTCAGCCCCCATTCAGAGAGTCCAGTTTGATCCCATGCTCATTCAGTCCCAGTCTAGCTGGATTTGGCGAGCTCCCATTAGATCAGGCACACTGTAACAACTGGCCAAGGAGAGGGTTTATTTTATCCTAATGTTGTACCCCAGGATAAAGGGAAATCAGGGAAGGAACTGAAGCAGAGGCTATGGGACTGCTACTCACTGGCTTGATTCATCATCCTTGCTCAGTTTTCTTTTTAGATACCCCACTACCACCTGCCTAGGGGTGGCCCTACCCACAGTGTCCTATGCCTTCCCACATCAATCCCTACTCAAGAAATTGCTCCCACAGTCATGTGTACGAGCTAATTGCATGAAGAAATTTTTCCAATTATTCTTCCTTCTTCACAGATGATGCTGCCTTCTCAGGCTGAAAAAAAAAAAAAACCACAAGCAGCACAGTGATGTTGGACATGTCACCTAATCCCTGGATGTTTAGAATACTAATTTATGAAATAGGAGATACATTTCTACTTGCTTTATGGAATTGTTATATTTAACATGCCTAGAAAACCACATTGTATACAGTATATGTGATACTTATTTTGTACTTGTTTATGAAATTATCATTGATATTAATGATAGCGGCCAATGTGTGGCATGGCTGATTATCTTTCCATGAGAAGATTTGGAATCTCTCTTCTCGTTTGGAAACTATGCTACCACACTTCTTATCTACCTATATCATCTCACTCTTTTAAAGATTTTTATTCATATCTTTGTCTCATTCCTAGCCATCTGATTACAATAGTTCTCATATGACATTCCCTAGGAATTCTAACATTCTTGAGAAACACAACGATCACTCTTTGGGTCTTTCTTCTGTCGGTACTTGTCATTGCATGTCTTTTTGTGAGTACTAATTCAAACAGACAGAGAGAATAATGAAAAAGCAAATAAATGATTTCAACCAAGTCCAACTTCATGAACCATTGAGTTCATTTTTGTTTCTGATAGAAACATGAGTGACTTGAGCAGCTGCAACACCAAAAAGTCACTGTAACCTTGGTGATGACTCACAAAACTGTATTCCTGGTATTTCCTGCACAACTTGGAGACAGTTACACTGCAGAAATCTTCCTTCCACTGGCAGCTATTTACGGCTTATATAATGTCAGAGGTCTATATCTCCTTAAATGTTGTGAACATTTTGAGCCTTAGTACTCCCTCCAGAACAGAATGTTTCAATTTAGAGGATTTAACCCTTATTTATTTGGAGATGTCCTAAGAAATCAAGACATTATACTCCCTGTGCATTCTAAAATCTCTCCTATATAGACCATCCACCTAGACCTCTTTTTACAAACACAAAGCAATTGTTGATTAACAGCAATGCCCACTTGAGAAACAGGCCCCAAGAGACTTGAAATCTGTACAATGAAGTGAACTTTTTAAAAAAATGGACAATTGAAAATACAAATTTGGAATGAAGGTTAAGTTTATGATACATACTGTAGAGTCATAACACTTCCTGAGAAATTTATTTAGACATTTTTATTGATAATATGATTTTTTTCCTCTCTAATTATTGGAAGGAAACATTCTAGGCATTTTCTGAATCGGACTAAGATGCTTAATCCTATCTTCGATGTTTGAAGAATAAATCTGCACAAGAAAGGTAAGTATTTGAAATGATTATCATGAATTCCTACTCCTGCTTGTTGGAGGATTTAGAAAACTAAAAATATATGCTATAGAGATTCCCTTGAAACCAAGTGAATGCAAATAATTTTTGTGACAATTGAATGTGCTTTTGCAAGACATGTAAGAGCAAAGAGATAATTTTAACTAACAGATAGCTTTCCTAGGTTTTACACTTGTTGCTTTTGGTGACTGAGGTTGTAGCAGCATAGACATCATTTTCTACTGTTCATTCTCTTTGCTGTATTGGTAAATGATCATATCTAGAAGGTATGCCAGCATAGAGAAGAGTTTAGCACCTGGGCACTCTTTTTGATATGGGCTATGTAAACACCCTTCTAATATTCAGCTGGTATCCAAAGACACTTGTATATACCATACACACATACACACACACACACACACACACACACACACACACACACACACACACACACCAGTTATAATAATGCACTATGCAATCTGTTACTATCTAAGACTCTTTTTCTCATCAATCTGCTTGCATCTATCTCTTTGAAAAATGGACTATGTTTTCCTTCATTTAATGGTGATTGTTCTTAGATGAATCCCACTCAGTTTTCCTTCATGAGTGTCCAGGTACAAACACAGGACAGAAAAAGTAGACCAGGCTCATTGTGAGTACAAGCAACATCAAAAAAACTTCAAAATGAGCTTTTAGGAAGTATCTCCCATTTACTACCTATACCTATTTATAATTTGACACACATATGATCAAAAATCAGATGCATTATAGGTTGGGTATAATGAAATGACTATATAACTTATTGTCAATCAGAATAGCAAAATACCAAGCTGTGCCTCTAATAACCAAATTATTCTTCCTCTTGATCCCTAAAATGGAAAAAAAAAACACTGAGAGAACTGGAGTCCTAGAGCAAATTCTATGCATTGAGTCCTCTGCAAAATTAGACAGTATCTTTCTGATCTATAATATCACTTTTCTTGGAAAATTGTTGTATTGCTCCTTTTGTAAATGTTTGTCTATATTTCAGTCCTTGGAATAAGCGATGAGATAGCTAAGCCCATAACCTGACCACTAGTCAAAACTGGACTTAAAAATAATATATTTTGTTAATTATTTAAGAATTTAATACTTCTTTTGATAAAATTCACCTTCCTTTCCTCTCCTAACTCCACGCAAATCCATTCCCTATTTCTCCCACTTTCTGTTCTTTTTTTGTCAGAAGAGACTAACTTGAGTCAGATATTCTGGTCGTCTAACTCTTATAATCTTGACACCTTTTCTGAGTTTCCCTGAGTTTCAGTGCAGGGGTTGTATTGTAAATATATCAATTCTTCAATTGATAAGAACCACACTATCAGTTGTTGTCTGCATTTTAACCAGCTGTAAGTTTTTGTAATGATCTCCACCTCCTTTAAGAAATTTTTTCTACAAAGGGTGAGGGGTACACTTATATGTGGAAATAAGATTAAGAATTTTGAGTGCAGTTGAAAATGTACTGGTTTATCAAAGTGGCAGTAATTGGTTCTCTGGGGTCCTTGACCTCACTTGCCACAGTTTGTGTTATAGGCTTACCATGATAGATATGAACTACCTATTGTGTGAACTATAAGTTGAAGTATGTGGCTGTTAGTTACCCCAAAGATATGTATCACTATCATACATTTGGTAATATATTGGCATGCTGGTTACTGTGGTTCAAAGATTTTATAGCTGGATAGGACTACTGGTTGCTTCCTCTCTTGTCAGCTTCCATAATTCCTTCTTGTCTGAGAGACACTCTATATAAAGGAGGCTTTACATTTACAACCACTATGGAAATCAGTGTGGCAGTTCATCAGGAAAATGGGAATTGATCTACCTCAAGGTCCAGCTATACCACGCTTAGGCATATACCCAAAGGAACTTAATCTTACGATGAAGACACTTGGTCAGTCATATTCATTGCTGCTCTATTCCCAATGGCCAGAAATTTGAAACATCCTATATGTCCCTCAACAGAAGAATGTTTAAGGAAGATGTGATACATTTACACAAGGGTTAGGGATAGAGTAAGGTACTAGTGCATACAGATATATCTCCCTAGAAAAGGGATCTAGAGTAGATAGTTTTGGATGGGTGTGGAACAGAATGATTAGGTGAGAATGAGGAGGTAAAAGTGGGATGAGAGAGAGAATACAAGGAGAGATAGCCAAATTTATGGGGTCATTTGATAAGTAGTATGGAAACCTAGTACATTAGAAACTTACTAAATTATACATGTATATGATGGCAATTTAAATAAAATTTGTCAAATAATTGGGAAGACAAAGCCCCAAAAGATCATCTCGTGACACCAAATAATGTTTCCAGTCCTGGGATTGGGTAACATTTAATTGAGTTGTTGGCCAAAAGGGTTCTGTGGGAATTCCCGAACTACCTAGGCTATCCCCAAGACTGTAGGTTATTCTGAATAGATTTACCAGCAGGCCCCATTACTTAGGATAGCATTTACACAACTCACTGAATCTGGAAACTTGATCTGGGACCTATATAGAGCCTTCAACTTTATGTACTATCATCTTTGCTTCCTGTCAAAAATAAGTTTGAGGTTTATCTCTTTTTTTTTTTTTTTTGGCAGCTACTATTGCTGCTGTTTAATTTTCTCTTTTAGTATCATGCCAAGTTCCTTCCTGAACCAAAGATGATAGTTGTTTATTTTCCTCCCACTGGAATTATTTACTTTATCCATTTATAGAACCTCTGAAAGTTTCATCAACATGAATATATAACTTTAGATTTTTCAATAGAAATAAAACCCATTTAGGGATTTGTGGAGATTTAGTCATGAAAGAGACAAAAACAAGTATTTGAAGATTTTTACCTGTCAATTTTCTTAGCCTAGGAAATTAAGCAGGATAACTGTGGTGAAAGCTTACATCATTAGTGCTGCAAAACAAAGACAAACACAGAAGACAGACTAAAAGATTTAGATAATCATTGAAAACAAACATTCTATGGATTTGTAAGAACTGAATGGATTATTGTGATATTTTCACCTGGCAAAGAAAAGCCACTATAGATATTTTTTTCATCTAGATTTTTAACAGAACAGTGACCTCTGAGTATGTTCTTTAATTTATCTCTATGTGTATAAAAATTATTTTCTTCTGAAATTTATAATCAGACAATTAATTAAAGATTTTTTTAAGAAATCTGTTGAAGAAAGTAATGATAGGGTCTTTTTTTTGGGAGAACAAATACCCATAAGCAGTGTTCATTAACATTAATATGATGATAGCACTAAAATATACATGGTGGACAACTAAGGCACTTGAACAGGGTTGTGTTCATTTTTTTTACTTAATTTTCTGCAGTTAAGAATAACATAATAAAACAAAGGAAATCAGATTAAAGAAAGCAGGGACTGTGCCTTTAAGAAGCACAATGAAAGCAAAATTATGTAATATGGGAGATAATACTTTTGAGGAGCATATTAACATTCATTTTAAATTCTGGCTAGATCATTATCATTTCTTAGATTTTCAATAATTTCTAAAGAGGCAGCGTTGACAGTCGATCTTCAAATTAGCATAAAAATACTTGAAAGTAATATATAAAAGAAAGTTATTTGTAATTGGTGAAGAATTGCTTACTTCAAAATGAATGTATCAGGACAGGGGGATTGCTCAGTTGGAAGTGGGTAAAAGGGTTGGGGTGTGAAGATGGAAGAAAAGCATTTGCAAATCCAGTGCCTATTTAAGTACTGGTGAAGGTGGTGCACTCCTTACAATTCTGTCATATGACAGGTATACACAGGGAATTCCTGTCCACAAACTGGTTAACTAGACTACAGGATCTGATGAGCTCTTGGTGCAATAGAAGAATTCTGCCTCAATGCAGAGTGTTCTAGAGTCTCTAGATGACAGCCATGTGCTTCCCCATGCCCATGTATATACATCGATGAACAGCTACATACATATGTGCGCGCGCACACACACACACACACACACACACACATATACATGGATGTATCTATACATTGTTGTGGGACTTCCTTCAGTCAATAGCCTTTTAGGTACCAGACCATTTGGGGCATGGTCTGAGGTTCTATAAGCACAGAAGAAAAGTGGGCCCGGATGCTTTTTTCTGCTGGATTCGGTTCCCAGCTTCCAGCGCACACAGAGACCACGGATCTCTAACATTACTGTGAGTTTGGTTCCTAAATAAATAAACCTTTGTCATACTCCATTACGAAATATTGTGGAACTCTTTTATATGCTTTCAGATGATCACTAAATACATGTATGACATAGAAAATTTATCAAAATTGGTATTTTTGGAAAAAAATATACATTTAGCTTTCAAGGGCATTTGATTTGAGAAAAACAAGAGTCATAGTCTTTGGAAATTTTGAGACTGTGGTTTAATTACATGGCAAATAAATAAAATAATGATTGAAATAACATAAAAATAAATAAGTGACCTAAAAAGGCTCAGCTGCCATCATACTGCCTTTATGTATACAATTCATTTTGTTTTCCATTAAGGGTTAAGGATATTTTATATTAAAATTGATTGATCTGTATTGATATCCACATACTTATTAAAATTTTGGTGTATATTATTATTATTTAATAAACACCTTTATCTTCAAGAACTTTGGATTTGTTGCTAGACAAGTAAGCTGAGGAATTTGAGAGAAATAATGATTCTAAAATCATTAAAGTTTATTGTTCATTAAAGTTGCTAAAATGATAGGTGCGAAGTTTACTCATTGTACAAATGAAGAATGAGTTAGTGGAAAAGTTAATTGACTTTAATTGTGTTAATTGTTTCCCAACATGAACATATATTACAACATTGTATTAAACATTCTAAACACAACCCATAAAATATCACACAATATAGTTCATGCAAAAACATAACATCCAATGTGTTTAAATGGTAAAAACATAAACTGTGTGGATATTCCATTATTTTATATTTAAAAATTATTGGCATTTAATTTACAACAATGTTTTTAAAGATAAAATATGTTTTTTTTAAAAAATGTTTTGGTAAGGCATGGTGGTGCACACCTTTAATACCAGTACTTGGGAGACAGAGGCAGGCAAAGCTCTGTGAGTTTGAGGTCAGCTTGTTCTACAAAGAAAATTCCAGAACAGTCAGGGTTTACTGTCTTGAAAAACCATATATATATATATATATATATATATATATATATATATATATATATACATATACATATATATACATATATATATGAATGTATGCTTTGAAAATAATATGAGCAACAAAGGCATCCAGTAAAGAATAAAGTAGAGAACAAAGCTAAAGATTTTCAGCATTATAGTTCTGAAACATTTCCTGCTCACCAAAAATGATTAAGTTATTTAAGTTATTAAAAAAAACATTTCAAAGGGCTATTGATAGACCAAAACAATTGAATTGTATGCATTTGACTTAAACTGAAACATCAGTTTAGAACTGAATGAAATGTGGCTGGTGATATGGCTCTGTGGGTAATGACTCTTGTGATCAAAACTTGACAACTTTGGATTTGTCCTAAAAATCCACATGGTAGAAGGAATGTTAAAAGTTCTAAATAAATTAAATTAAATAGAAATGTATTGTTTCCTTTAATAACTGCAGTCTTTTGTAGCAAATAAAATCTTTTGTACATTAAATAAATGATATGCTAGGCAAAATAGGTGTCTTACTTAGGGTTTCTACTTTTGTGGTAAAACATCATGACCAAACGTATTTCAATGTATAGCCTGTAAGTCCATCTGTGCTGGAAGCAAGCGCAGAAACCTGGAGGCACACACAATAGCTGAGACCTTTGCTTAGTTTGTAGTTAGTATCCAACTAAGTCTAGCTTGTATCATGTTGACAAAAAATTAGCCAGTACAACAACTAATTGTCATAGCATTCTGTTGAGTTTTGAAGGATGACCATATTTTTAGAAAAGGGACAATGTTATGCCCATGATATCTTTACATTTGTGTAAAATATGTCCCTTTCTCTTGCAGTGAGATTAGAAAACTGCATAGCTTCCATCAAGACTAAGTCACTTTTATGTTAAAATTCAACTGATAAAAGAATGAATTATGTAAGTAAAGGTTGTAAACTGAACATCTATTATTAGGAGTATGATAAATTTATCCTAGCATCTGTCTGCCACATTTTTCCAACTTATGTTTTTTATTCAGAAATGGTGTTTTCTCACGGTGATAAATTTTATTAAAGAGGCTATTCTCAAGAACTTATTATATTCCTACCATTTATTATTGTCTCCTAAAGCACACAGAATTCTGGAAAACTGTTAGCCTGACTTTTTCAATGATTACTTTATTTTCCTTTCCATTAAACAAAAGAAAGATCTCTATATCATTTTAAATAAATCACGGACAACAAATAAAAGTTGAGCATGCTTTTAAGTTAATGGAATTTAGATTTGGCAATTCTGGTTGACCCTTCCACCCCTTATTTTTCCCTTCTGATATTATTTGTTACCTTGATTTTGCGCAATCACAAAACATTGCCCATAACTTTATGCTGTAACCCAAGTGGTCAGACATTTGAACACTAAAACTTCACCTGCAGTTGCTGTTTTAGGAGAAGTACAATCTTTATACATTTTACTAGGCATTTATTTGCAACAAAAGCATTTGTTTAAGTACAATAGCTTGGATTTATAGGCATTAATAAAAAGGAAAAGGCAATAAAGGAAAGATTAGGCCTCATCAGATGCTGCAGCTTGTAACCACATGTAAATAAGTGAGCTTGTGAATAATTTGGGGAATTTGAAAGCTAATCTCATATCATGTAAAACACAAACCTAGAAATACAAATGGAAAAGTTAACAATAATTCTCAGATTTAACTAAGCAGTTATGCATGCATGTAATTAAAATAGACTTTCAAATTCCACACCTTTTTTTTACTTTATAACTCAATTAAATTGCATTTATTTCCTATGAACCATATATTTTCTTTATGTCATCACTTATAAATTTAATTATTACTACATATTGGGCTTTCTTGTTAACTTAAATCATAAAAGAATCCTGTAATTTTAGTCAGTAGTCATTTGTGCATACATACATATTTTTACAAGGTCACATATAACATTTATGGAAAGAAAATTAAGTATCATACTGTAGCAAGACTTTCAATTGAGGACTTATAGCTCACAATGCAGTCCATTAGTCCCAGATAAAACTTAAAATAGCAGACCTGATTACTTAAGCAGCTCAGGAATGTATGATTAGGACATTACTCAGTCCTCTGCTAAAAGAAAGCATAAATGATATGCCATATTTCGTTAGAATCAGGTCAGCCAATTTGAGGAAGTCACAAGAAAAATTATGTCAGTGTATATGAATTTTCACCTCATCTTCGTTAGATTCCAGGACACCATGAGCCACGGAGACCCACGTCGATAAATGGGAAGGAGATAGTGTAGGTATCTCTTGCTAAATTTCATGTAAAGCATAATGTAGGGGTAACAAGAACCAGAAGCTGACCCTCTATTTTCCCCTGTGAAGATGGAAGAAGCCTGAACAACTTGGCTTTGATTAACTCACAGGTGCGAAAAGTTGAGTGTGAGTCATCACGACGATTGAATAAATAAAATGTAATGTGGAGGAAGCGTCCCTTTGGGAACTAAAATTTTACAGCAGCCAAATATATGCTACAAGTCCGAAATTGATTCAAAATTCAGAAAAAGGACATAAAATCTCAAATGTGAAATGACTAGGATTTTATAAGGTAAAAGTTAATTTTTTTAAATAAATATACAATTTTATTTCTCTAAATCCGTGAGAATTTATTGCTTAAAGTTGTATTTTCTGAAATAATTTTAGTAAATAAGATACATTTAACTATAACCTGAGACTAAGCAATATTTTCTTCCAAGTGGATATAAATGATTAGGTTGAAAGGACTGATTTTACAGCAAAATTTTATGCCTATCAAATCAAATCACATTTTAACAAAGGAGCAATTACCAAGTATAAGCACATATGAAACTGAATTAGTTTCTGGGTGTACATTAAGTATTGTCAGTGTCTTTTTCTCATGAAGTGCAATATATACAACATGAATTTTCTGTGCAGTATCTACAATATGGACTTTCCTAAACAGTTGACAAAAATATGAATGGTTGATACCGCAGTTATTCTCAAATTTCTACCTCATCAGGGATTTCTCATGGAAATTGATTATTTTACTAGTATTTTAACTTGTTAACTCAGTTTGTGAAGTTTGCTATTATGAGGACTCCTATTAAAACAATCTATTCATATATTAAACCTACAATTTCAAACACTAAAATAAGATATTTAAAATTATAGGTTGTCATCAAGAAAAATTTACCCATACAATTACTTCTGCTTAGAAAAGAACAATAGAAATTTAGTTTAGTGTTTTTGTAGAATAGCATATAATCACTGTACAAATCCTATGCTATTTTCTTTTAATTTTCCTAATGTAATGTAAGCTATACTCCTGAAGATTGGTGTCTTGTATCCTTTGTCTCATTAATTTTCTCCAGGTGTTTCATTTTTGAGTACATCATGCTAAATCCTTTACAAAAAAGTTTATCTTCTCCTTTGGAATAAATGGCACAAACACTGTAGGGAACACTCAAAGGAAAATATTTCTAATATGAATGTATAATTGCCCTTCAGTTTCTCATCTGTTTGGTATTCAAAGGCTGTCACACAACCTAGAGCAGAGAGTGCAATCCCACATTCATTATTTGTATCAGATAATAAGGCTCAAGTCAAGAACTCTCGTTGATTTTCTCATCCAGCACCTGTTATGATTCTGAACTTTATTGTAAGCCTTTTGTTGAAAGTTTCTGGAATATGGTCCAAATATTGGCAGAGAGAAGGAATCCATTATTTTTCTTTTGGTTAGAACTGAATTCTATATTATTCTCAAATGACATAATTACAATTAACACATGGGCAAGAGGTTAATTCTAATTTAAATGGTAGATATTTTAAATAGTGTCTTTAAGTATTACACAAGTTATTTTTAAGTAATAAACAACAGTCAATAACAATATAACATAGATTCAATAAAATTAAACTAGAATAAAATTTATGTTATCACAAAATATCAGCCACTATAAAAAAATAAAACATGGAAATTCCACTTGCAACATAAAATTAAATGATTCTATAATAATAATACATTTGTGTTACTATAATGTAATAAATTCAGTTGAAAACACATTAATTTAAATGCCTTTTTTCTCATGGCAACTTATTCATATAGTACATTCATCAACTATTTATTGATGACTCTACTTTGATTCAAGTTCTATGGTAGACTGTAGAAAATTTTTCTTAAAGGTGCTTATAGTTCAGTGAAAAGAAAGAGTTATTACCTAATTATGATAATGGAATAATAATGGTGTTATAAGGTTGCTATGGGAACAGACAATGGCATGCTCTAAAGAATAAAGAATGAAAGTAACCTTTTAGGGTGAGAATTTTGTTAAAGATTAGACTGAGAAGCACAGATCCTTATGTGAGAGCAACATCTGACTCCCATTACCGTTTCCCTGCATGGTTCACAGTGAGAGCACTTTTAGATTAGCACATTGCAATTCAATGACGGTACTTCACAAGCTTGTCTCTAGTTATACAACACTGGATGATTGTATTAAATCCAGCGACATGTGAACAATATTTTGCTTGTGATTCTTGCTAATACTGTGAATGAAAAAGTTTTTATTTTTGACTGCATGGAGGTTAGACATGCACATCAAGTGAGAGATGTACATCAAATGTTGGTTGTGGTATTGATAGTCTTCTCATTGATGTACAAGGGTCACACTCTCAGATGCAAGGGAATATAATATTGTCCCTAATAGTCCATACATCAATCGTTACAAATAACTTGATGGTTTATATAACAGAAAAATTCAAATTTCAGGTATTACAACAATTGACTTTTGGATATGTCATGTGGAGCCAGAAATATATTTTAGTTATTATGTTAGTGAAACAAGAATGAAAGGATTTCAAGGAAGGGAACCAATTTGTACCTTAAATCTTATACTTAAGAATATGGACATTAATACTAGCATATAAATTGAGAAAAACCCATATAAATATGTATTCCATTTTATTTTAATATCTTTACAATTTGGCGAGGAATAGTGAGTAGTGTCCACCATATAAAAATTAGTTATAAAAAATGAACAAAATAAAATACAGGATTATACAGTATAGAACTTAAACTTTTTTATTTTATAATTTTATTGGTTCTTTGAGAGTTTTGAGTTTCATACATGATTTGACAATATTTTTATTCCCCAGCACTCCCAGATCCACTTCCCCTTCCCCATCCATGAATTTGTATCTTTGTTTCTAAGCTTTCAAGGAAAATTTGTGCTGCCCAAATATTTTTGGACACATGGTTTTCCACGGTATCATAGATGACTTACTAGAGGCAACCCTTTCAAAGAAAACTGTTTCTCCCCTTTGAGCAGTTAACCATTACAAATAGATCCACAACCAGTGGTGTAGTTATGAATCTATCTCCCATCTCCATTTAACTGATACTAAAAACAAAGCTAATTTCAGAAAATTCTATTTCAAAGTTGAGGAAAAGTTAATTTAAACAACATGGGAAACATGAGTTAAAATAGTCTTCAAGTAAATTGTGAATAGCATGGACAGTCAAATAGCTCAAAGAGGTAGAATTTGGAAATCACAAAATGATAACAATCTCAATGGTGGTTATGAGGATATTGTTAAAATTATAGAAATAAAACTGCTACTGAAGGGATGTAAGAATGATAGAATGGAATGTAGAAGAAAGAACTATTCGTTCTCCAAACATGAGCACATCCCACAGAAAGTTTCATTTAGAAATTATTATGACTGAATGACTGAACAACTTAAATAAAATCAATTATTTAAAGTCAAGCAGATTAATTAGTGATGATTCTATATAGAATTTTGAAAACTAAAAGATCTTTTTTATTGCTTTTGACAACAAGAGAAAATAGTTACAGAGATTCTTTGAATAAAGTTTATAGTATGAAATTAAATTATCATATATTGTCAGAGCTTTATAATTACCTCCATTCAATTAGTTAGATAAAATACTTTAATGAGTAAGACCAAAGAGAAATTATTGATTAGGCATTTTTTTTCAACTTGGAATACTATTGATTTTTTTCTACCATTTATCCAAGCAAGCATAATAAAGGTTGGAACAAAATAAAGTAAATGTTTACTTTTCCTTAATTAACTCTGATCTCATTGTAACAGATACTCAAAAATTATTTTAACACATTTATATAACTATTTAAATAATTTTAGATTATGGGAAAATCTTCACAAACATGTCTCCAAAGACAAATATTTTCAAAAAGTTGATAGCTATATTTGACCATAATTAATTTCTTTAAAGTGTGCACACATTGCTGATGAGTCAGTTGGGTTGTTAAATGGTTTGGTTGTCAAGTAGGATGAACTGAATTCAGTCACCAGAATCCATAAGTTAAACAGACTCAACCCTGGTAAATTCATCTAATATCCATACATGCTATGTGTCACCCAAATATACATGCAGCACATCCACCCACCCACCGACAAATATACACACAACCACATACACACTAAAGAACAAATTAACTAATTAATGAAACCAAATAAATAAATAACAACAATGTACCTGTATGGGACATGAACACATATAAATGGAAATTAAAGCTTGTTTTTCTTTTTTTCTCTGATAATTTTTTAAATTACTTTATAAAATAATAGGAATCAAAATTTCCACTTCCTTCCCTCCTCCCTCTTCCCTCCCGCTCCTCCTCCAGTCCTAAGAGAGGGCAGTGTATCCTGCCCTGTGAGAAGTCCAAGGCCCTCCCCCTTACACCCAGGCTTAGAAAGGTGTGCATCCAAATAGACTAGGATCCTAAAAAGCCAGTACATGCAGTAGAGACAAATCCCAGTGCCGTTATCATTGGCTTCTCAGTCAGCCCCCATTGTCAGCCACATTCAGAGGGTCCAGGTCGATCCCATGCTTGTTCAGTACCAGTCCAGCTGGCTTTGGTGAGCTTCCATTAGATCAGGCACACTGTCTCAGTGGGTGGATCAACCCCTCGTGGTCCTGACTTCCTTGCTCATCTTCTCCCTCCTTCTGCTCTTCAACTGGACCTTGGGAGCTCAGTCCAATGCTCCCATGTGGGTCTCTGTCTCTATCTCCACCTGTCACTGGATGAAGGTTCTATGGTGATATTCAAGATATTCATCAGTGTGGCTATGGGAAAAGGCCAGTTCAAGCACCCTCTCCTCCACTGCCCAGGGTCCTAGCTGGGGACATCCCTGTGGACATCTGGGATCCCCTCTAGAGTCAAGCCTCTTGCCAACCCCACAATGCCTCCCCTAATTAAGATATCTTCTTCCCTGCTCCCATATATGTCCTTCCTCCATCTTAACCATCCCACTCCCTCAAGTTCTCCCCAACACTCCCCTTCGTCCTGCTCGTTCCCCGTCCCCTTCCCCTCACCCTACCCCCATGCTCCCAACTTTTGCCTGGCGATCTTGTCTGCTTCCAACTTTGGGTTCACCTTATTACTTAGGTTCTCTAGGTTCGCGAACTATAGGCTCAATGTTCTTTCTTTAGAGCTAGAATCCACTAATGAGTGAGTACATATGATATTCATATTTTTAGGTCTGGGTTATCTCACTCAGATAGTGTTTTCTACTTCCATCCATATGCATGTAAAATTTAAGATGTCATTGTTTTTACTGCTGAGTAGTACTCTAATGTGTAGATTGCCACACTTTCTTTATCCATTCTTCCTTAGAGGGGCATCTAGGTTGCTTCCAGGTTCTGGCTATTACAAATAATGCTGCTATAAAAATAGTTGAACAAATGTTTTTGTATAGTATGATTGGACATCTCTTGGGTATATTCCCAAGAGTGGTATTGCTGGATCCTGAGGTAGGTTGATTCCCAATTTTCTGAGAAACCGCCACACTGATTCACACTGATTTCCAAAGTGGTTTACAAGTTTGCATTCCCACCAGCAATGGATGAGTGTTCCCCTTACTCCGCATCCTCTCCAGCATAGGTTATCATTGGTGTTTTTGATTTTAGCAATTCTGACAGGTATAAGATAGTATCTCAAAGTTGTTTTGATTTACATTTCCATGATAGCTAACGTTGTTGAACATGTACTGAAGTATCTTTGGCCATTTGAAATTCTTCTGTTGAGAATTCTCTGTTCAGTTCAGTATCCCAGTTTTAAATTGGGTTATTTAGAATTTTAATGTCTAGATTCATGAGTTGTTTATATATTTTGGAAAACAGACCTTTGTCTGATGTGGGGTTGGTGAAGTTCTTCTCCCATTCAATAGGTTGCCTTTTCGTCTTAATGACTGTGTCCATTGCTTTGCAGAAGCTTCTCAGTTTCAGGAGGTCCCATTTATTCATTGTTACTCTTATTGTCTGTGCTATGGGGATTATATGTAGGAAATGGTCTCCTGCACCCATGTATTGCAGGCTACTTCCCACTTTCTCTTCTATCAGGTTCAGTGTGGACAGATTTATATAGAGGTCTTTAATCCATTTGGACTTGAGTTTTGTGCATGGTGATAGATATGGATCTATTTTCATTCTTCTACGGGTTGACATATAGTTATGCCATGTTATAACCATTTGTTAAAGATGCTTTCTTGGTGTAGGAGGGTCCTTCTGTATTTGGGTTGCTTTTATTGGTTAATAAAGAATCTGCCCTGGCCTTCTGATAGGGCAGGACTTAGATAGACAGGATAAAGAGAAGAGAATGCTGGGAAGGGAACAGAGCCAGAGAGAGCTGCCCGCCATGAAACTCCCAGGACACAGACGCTGAATCTTTCCCGGTAAGCCATGACTAGTGGCGACACACAGATTATTAGAAATGGGTTAAAAAAATATGTGAGAGTTAGCCAATAAGGGGCTAGAGCTAATGGGCCAGGCAGTATTTCAATGAATACTCATTTACAACACTTTCTTTCTTCCATTGTGTAATTTTAGCTTCTTTGTCCAAAATCAGGTGTTCATAGGTTAGTGGATTAATATCCAGGTCTTCAAATCTATTCCGTTGGTCAACGTCTCTGTTTTTATGCCAATACCAAGCTGTTTTCATTACTGTGGCTCTATAATAGAGTTTGATGTCAGGGATGGTAATGCCTCCAGAAGTTCCTTTCTTGTATAGGATTGTTTTGGATGTCCTGGGTTTTTTGTTTTTCCATATAAAGTTAGTTATTGTTCTCTCAAGGTTTGTGAAGAATTTCATTGGGATTTTGTTGGGGATTGCATTGAATCTATAGATTGCCTTTTTTACTATGTGAATTGCCATTTTTACTATGTTGATCCTACCAATCCAAGAGCATTGGAGATCCTTCTATTTTCTGGTATCCTCTTCAATTTCTTTCTTCAAATCCTTAAAGTGCTTGTCAAATAGATCTTTCACTTCCTTGGTTAGTGTTACCCCAAGATACTTTATGCTATTTGTGGCTATCATGAAAGGTGATGTTTCTCTGATTTCCCTCTCTGCTTCTTTATCCTTTATGTATAGAAGGACTACTGATTTTTTTGACTTGATCTTGTGTCCTGCCACAACACTGAAGGTATTTATCAGCTGTAGCAGTTCTTTGGTAGAGTTTTGCGGTCACTTATGTACACTATCATATCATCTGCAAATAACGAAAGTTTGACTTCTTCCTTTCCAATTAGAATCCCCTTGATCTCCTTATGTTGTCTTATTGCTATTGCTAGATCTTCAAGAACTATATTGAAGGGATATGGAGAGAGTGGACAGCCTTGTCTTGTTCCTGATTTTAGTGGAATCGCTTTGAGTTTCTCTCCATTTAATTTGATGTTGGCTGTCACCTTGCTGTATATTGCTTTTATTATATTTAGATATGATCCTTGTATCCCTAATCTCTCCAAGACCTTTATTATAAAGTGGTGTTGAATTTTGTCAAATGCTTTTTCAGCATCTAATGAAATAATCATATGGTTTTTTTTTCAGCTTCTTTATATGATGGATTACATTGGTAGATTTTCAAATGTTGAACCAGCCCTGCATCTCTGGGATGAAGCCTACTTTATCATAATGGATAATTTTTTTGATGTTGTCTTGGATTCAGTTTGCCAGTATTTTATTGAGAATTTTTGCATCGATGTTCATGAGTGAGATCGGTCTATAATTCTCTTTCTTGGTTGCATCTTTGTGTGGTTTTGGTATCAGGGTAACTGTAGCTTCATAAAAAGAGTTTGGCAATGACCCTTCTGTTTCTATTATGTGAAACACCTTAAGGAGTATAGGTATTACTCTTCTTGGAAGTTCTGGTAGAATTCTGCATTAAAACCATCTGGTCCTGGGCTCTTTTTGGTTGGGAGGATTTTTATGACAGCTTCTATTTCCTCACGACTTATAGGTCTATTTAAATTGTTCACCTGGTCTTGATTTAATTTCAGTATATGGTATGTATCTAGAAAACTGTCCATTTCTTTACATTTTCCAATTTTGTGACATACAGGCTTTTGTAGTAAGACCTGATTCTCTGTATTTCCTCATTGTCTGTTGTTATGTCCCTCTTTTAATTTCTGATCTTGATAATTTGAGTGTTCTCTCTTTGCCTTTTGATCAGTTTGGACAGGTGTTTGTTGATCTTGTTGATTTTCTCAAGGAACCAGCTCTTTGTTTCATTGATTCTTTGGATTGTTTTCTGTGTCTCTATTTTGTTGATTTCAGCCCTCAGTTTGATTATTTCCAGTCTTCTACTCCTCCTGGGTGAGTCTGCTTCTTTTTTTTCTAGAGCTTTCAGGTGTGCTGTTAAGTCACTAATGTGTGCTTTCTCTGTTTTTTTTTATGTGGGCACTAAGAGCTATGAACTTTCCTCTTAGCACTGCTTTCATAGTGTCTCATAGCTTAGTGTATGTTGTTTCTTTATTTTCGTTGAATTCAAGGAAGACTTTAATTTCTTTCTTTATTTTTTCCTTGACCCAGGGGTGGTTCAGTAGTTGACTGTTCAGTTGCCATAAGTTTGTAGGCTTTCTGGGGGTGGAATTGTTCTTAAATTCTGGCTTTACTCTGATAAGACACAGGTTGTTATTCCAATTTTTTGAATCTGTGGATGTTTGCTTTGTTACCGAGTATGTGATCAATTTTTGAGAAGGTTCCATGAGGTGCTGAGAAGGTATATTCTTTTCTGTTTGGTTGGAATGTTCTATAGATGTTTGTTAAGTTCATTTGATTCATTACATCTCTTAGTTCTCTTATTTCTCTGTTAAGTTTCTGTCTGATTCACCTGTCCATTGGTGAGAGAGGAGTGTTGAAATCTCCTGCTAATATTGTGTGTGGTTCGATGTGTGATTTGCATTCCAGTAAAGTTTCTTTTACATATGTGGGTGCTTTTATATTAGAGGCATAGATATTCAGGATTAAGACTTCATCTTGATGAGTTGTTCCTGTTATGAGTATAAAGTGTTCTTCTCCATCTCTTCTGATTGATTTTAGTTTGAAATCAATTTTGTTAGATATTAGGATAGCCACACCAGCTGGTTTCTTAGATCCGTTTGCTTGGAAAACCTTTTCCCAACCCTTTACTCTGACGTAGTGTCTGTCTTTGAGGTTGAGGTGTGTTTCTTGTAAACAGCTGAATGTTGGATCCTGTTTTTGTATCCATTCTTTTAACCTGTGCCTTTTTATAGATAAATTGAGTCCATTGATATTAAGTGATATTAATGAACTGTAGTTGTTAACTCAAGTTATTTTTTTGGTGGTAGTGTTTTTGTGTTTCCCTTCTTTGAGTTGTGTTGATGGATGGTTGTCAAGTGTCTGTGTTATTGTGGGTGTTGTTGGCTTCCTTGGGTTGAGGTTTTCCTTCTAATACTTTCTGGAAGGCTGGGTTTGTGGATACATATTGTTTAAATCTGTTTTTGTCATGGGATATCTTATTTTCTCCATTGATGGTGAAAGCAAGCTTTGCTGTGTATAATAGTCTGGGCTTGTATCCAAGGTCTCTTAGTGTCTGGAGGATATCTATCCAAGACCTTCTGGCTTTCATAGTTTCCATTGAGAAGTCCGGTGTAATTCTGATAGGTTTACCTTTATATGCTACTTGACCTTTTTCCTTTGCAGCTCTCAATATTCTTTCTTTATTCTGTATGTTTTTTGTTTTGATTATTATATGGCAAAGGGATGGTCTATTTTTTTCTTAATCTAGTCTATTTGGTGTTCTGTAAGCTTCTTGTATCTTCATAGGAATATCCTTCTTTAGGGAAAGTTTTATTCTATAATTTTGTTGAATATATTTTCTGGGCCTTTGAGCTGGAATTCTTCTCTTTCTTCTACCTCTATTATCCTTATGTTTGGTCTTTTCATGGTGTCCCAGATTTCCTGGATGTTTTGTGTTAAGAATTTGTTGGATTTGCTGTTTTCTTTGATCAATGAGTCTATTTCCTCTATAGTATCCTCAGTACCTGAGATTCTTTCTTCTATCTCTTGTATTCTGTTGGTTATATTTGTCTCTGTAGTACCTATTCATTTACCCAGATTTTCCATATCCAGCCATCTCTCAGTTTGTGTTTTCTTCATTACCTCCATTTCGGTTTTCAAGTCTTAAACTGTTTCCTTTACCTGTTTGATTACTTTTTCTTTTTTTCCATATTCTTTTATTTTTTTCCATTCCATTGTTTTTCTTTTAAATTCTGTTAAATTCCATTCTTTGATCTTCTGCATTTTATGTCAATGGCTCATTGATGGGTAAATAAACAGCATCAAAACTTAGCCTCTTGATTTTCTTTTTATTAAGACTTTACTGTTAACTCAATTAGTTATTTCCTATTGCCTGAGTCATTAATGGAGATCTCTTCTATAACTCCCTCTTAGCTATCTTATTAATGTAATATCGCTGAAATGACTGACAAATAAGAATGTTGCATTCTTATTTGATAAACTTCAGTTTACATTCATATTCTGTTTCTTTCATTTACATCCTAATACAAACATAGCAATGTGTCTCTACCATTGCCATGTCATCATGTTTGCCCCTCACATTTACTGATGCTCTGTTTAACATGCTCCTTATTCTGGCCTTCTAGAAGGATAAAAATATTTAACAGGGAGTTCCAGTGTTGCTTTCCCCTCTGTATAGCAGAGAGATAATAAAATGTGATTCTGAAATTCAAAAATATTTGTTTTCATAAAGGACACAGAGCCGGGCACATAGGAGGGAGCATTGATTTGGTAGGATTTGAGGGAGAGGTGTCAATATGATCAAACACATTGTACAAAAGTCTCAACAAATTAATAAAAGACTGAGAAAACAGTGTTATTGTCAGAATTTTATTTCAACTTATTTGAAAAATGTAAAATCAAAACACTTTAAAAAGTCATGATCAGGTTCTTACCTCACATTCTTACCTCAGAGCAGTAAAAATCAAGTTACCAGACAATGCATTTGGAAATACTCTATATTAGCTGGAGTCCTCCAGTGTAAAGAATACAATTGTTTAGGAGAGCAGATTCTACAGATTGACTCATAAGCCAGAAAAGTAACTCTGTTGTCCTAGGGATTAAGTCTTAGAATGGCATGGTCCAGTGATAAAGCCTCAATATGAGGATATTAAGGTTATTTCTGTACACTTGATTTCAAACTCTGAAGAATCCAGTATCTTATGCCACGAACACTGTCAACAAGGAGATGCAACTGCTTAAGAAGGATGAAAAATGTAATAGATGAGTTTTTTCTCTAACCACCTTTGGTTCCACCAGACACCCAATTTCTTGAATTCTGCTGTCCACATTTAGGGTTTCTTTTCAACGCTTAGATTACTGGAGAACATGCTAGTTTATATCCTCCCCATTCCCAGAAATATGTCTAGCCAATTGTTTAGGTGTTTTTCAATCCAGTCAATTGGATACTAAGCTTACCATCATGTATTCAAAGAACTAAGGCAATTTAAGAAGCATTACATATGTTGATAGCAGTAACATGATCTTGTAAAAAGACTCCTTAGAATCAAAGATTTTTAAAAAAATCAAACAAACAGAAAATGAATCAGATATCAACTATAATGTTTTGGTGTAATTCTATCCTGTATCTTTATGCAAGGATAATTTTTTTTTACTAGAAAATTTATTCTGGGTGATGGATAAAATTTGCTTTGAATTAGAATTATCACCTTATTATTGCTAAGTGATGTTTTAAGATCACTTGTTTCCATTTCTAACTTTATATTTTTGAGATTATTTCCCAGTTCCATATTTGACAACTAAATACCAGTATCTTTAACTTGACAGTCGTGCAAGAATTAACACCATGAAATCAACATACTGGCATTTTTTTCTTTCTAGAATTGTTACCTCATATTACTCTCTTTCCTACTTGATCTAGCTATTGCTTCCAGTAATGTAAACATAATCAAGTCTTTGTTCAAAATTATGAGAAACAGATTTTGTTGTCTCAGTAATTAAGAATGATTATGGTACTGCTAATCATGTAAGATATTTATCAGGTTTTAGCATTTTTTGCAGAAAAAAGGACTGTTAAAATGTTCAATGCATTGGTTTATTTTCAGATGTCATATTATCTTCACATTCCAGGATCAAAGTCCACTGAGTCTGGAACAAATTCTTTTTTGAATTATTTTGTTGTAGTTGTTGCTGTGATTACAGAACTATGAAAACAGAAGACCAATTGGATATGGACCGGAATGGAACTAGGAATAAGGAAAGCAAATTATTGGTGAAAAACTACTTTTTAATGAAGAATATGGTAGAGAACATACTCTACATAAGCTGAGAAAATAGAAGGGAAACAGAATGTGGTGAAAATTATATAAGTAATAGGAATTTTATTAAATGAAATGTCATTTTCAGACCTCTTTGAGATGTAAAATGAGATAATGTGTATGATAGAAAAGAATGTACTTAGAGAAGTGTCTCTGAGCAGTAAATAGATGGAGAGTTTATGAGTTAAATGATAATCAAAAATTAAAAGAAAATATGAGAAAACATCAAGGATTAAGTATGTGTATATTACTAGAAAAGACAATAATATTACTGTATGTAGATAATGTTAATATCTTAATCACAGAGAAAGCATATTGCAATAATCTTCTTAGTTGACAACAGTGGTTGATCAATAGACCAAAATGATGTGGTTGATTACTAATTGACTGTGTTAAACAATATTATACTACTAGTATCATATGTAGAGCTAATAACTAAATATTGGCCTTCTTTGTAGGTTCAAGATCTATGGGACTCAAAGAAATATAGGCCACTCTACCACACATCTCAGAGAAAATATATTTTTCATCTACCCCAGTTTCTTTCTCATATAACATCCTGGAGGAAGACACAGTGAAAACAAGAGAAGTATGTGTAGGTGTGTCAAAATTTGTCTCCCTATTCTGAATACTGCCTCATTTTGCATATGACTTTTATTCTGCACAGATATAAGTTGCTTTTCACAGAATGAAAAACCTAAGGATTAAGTTCTTCATATTCCTAATGGTTTGGAACAATGGCATATGTTTAGATTTTTTCCACTATATATATTTTACATGATTCCAGAGGTGTGGCTACCAGAGCAAGAAAATTTTCATCCTTCTTACTTGGAGAAGGAACCAAATGTATGTGAAAAAAGTTTTGCCTTATTTAAATTTCACTTTCAGTAATAATGACAGTTTAAGCCCTGGTGTTTATATTTTTCTGCAAAATGCACTTACATTGCTTAACTGTTAACTGTGTGCTCTAAATCTGACAGCATTAAGTCCTCAGTCTCTTCCACGTGTCCAATGATTGACAGAATTATTTGTAAACACCAGGGCAACTGGAGATGACATTGAAAATACTCTTTTGAGAAAAATGAGTGAAGAATATATTACTTCCATGGGTGGCAGTATTCTTCTAGATGTTTATACAAGGAGAATTTCTAGAGAATTACTTTTAGAATCTAGCCTAAAATTAACCTTCCCAGTAATAGATCTGGAGACATTTTACTTTTTACAGTAATGTCTGATAACTTGACAATTCATTACCGAACCCAAGATTATCTCTTTAAATTACTATGGAATTTGTATTCGTTTTATCTTTCTATACTCATTTAGATTTTTTCTGTACCCTAACCTTGAAATACAGCAGAACAAGCTGGAAATGAAGACATATCTTTTAAGGCATCAGTATTTAGTTTCCATAACCATCCATAGTCATCACAGACTACTCATTATTTCTCCACTATCTGATTTTGTCCATGCAACCCCCCAGGTTCATCTCTGCTACACTTAAGACAAAATAAAAATCAATCAGGTCTTATTTTTTTTAAAAATTTAAGACGTTTATCACTCACATAGAATGAAAGAAAGCAATAGAGATGAGCACACATAAGCAAATACACATAAAATACAAATACACACATGTACACACCCACACACACACAATCACACTATTTTCTATTTTTATTCTCCAAACTTCACTTGCTAGAACTATCTCATTGCCACAAGTTACTAAAATTCTAACTCCAAAGAAATGTGCTGTGTACTGTCAAGGCCAGGTTAACACCAACTTCCTGGGCATCACTATGTATATTCAACCTTTATTATTTATTAGGCCAATCACAAATTAGTTTTGAATACTAAGAAATAATTGCTTTTTCTTGCCTCGTGTATGCAACCTTTAATCTAGAGGCTTAACAAAATAAGAATAAAGCCAAAATAGGCCATAAAAATCCTTGACATTTGGACTCATTTCCTGCTGTAACAACCTATTTCTAACAAGACCAAGCAGATTCAGTTAAATTGTTCCCTCACAGTTACTGCTACACATAATATAACATACATAATAAATAAATGTTACATTGTCATAATTGAACATTTATAATTATTATACTAGAAATGGTTTTTTGATGACTATGTAACCTATTTATATTATGTTATAGTTGATTTTTACCTGGAGAACATTTATATGAATGTCTGTTTCTAAAATATCAAGATGAATCCTAAAATTTTCAATTTCTTGAATGCATTTTGCACACAGAAATTAAATGAATGATCCATATATATTTTTTTAAATTGTTACTGGGCAGTGATGAAGCATGTCTTAAATCCTAGCAATTGGGAGGTAGAGGCAAGCAGATCTGTGTGAGTTCAAGGCCAGCCTGATCTACAAAGTTTCAAGACAGCCATGACTACACAGAAATGTCCTGTCTCTAAACACAAAAACAAAACAAAACAAAATGTGTATATTTCATAGAATATTTTAGGAAAGTATTGTCTATTTAAATTATGATGAAAATGAAACATGATATGCCCTTATTATTTTATAGATACTGTCCATTGTTTAAAGTGGATTACTGACTTTCTCTAATATGGTCCATGAATAAATCTCCTTTGAATTCAGTTATCATTAATATGTTATACGTTATTTATCCAGAGTTGAACATATATATCACAATTGTTATATTATCTTAATGAATAATACCCTTTACGATCCTAGTTATTTTTCTTTCAATTATAAAATTTCAACTGACTTATTTAATGAAAATTTAATTTTGAAAAAAATAAACTAAAATTTGTCTACAACCAAAAGCATCTTTAACATCAAAACCAATTTTGAGAGAAAAAAAATGCACAATGGGGGTGATCATACCCCCTGATTTAAACCTGCAATTGCAAATTACGTAGTTAAAATGGTTGGAAAACTGATGCATATAGAGGTGGGGCCTTAGAGATTAAAAAATACACACATATCTGTAGGATTAAATGTATTGACCCTGTGTTAACCATAACAAATGGGGAAAGAAAATCCTCTTCATAAGACAGCCCAGAATACATAGACAAGTCTATGCAAACAAAGAAGTTTGAAGTCCTCTCTTAAACTAGTGGTTCTCTCTCTCTCTCTCTCTCTCTCTCTCTCTCTCTCTCTCTCTCTCTCTCTCTCTCCCCCCTTCTCTCTCTTATCCATCTCTCTCCCCATCCCCCTTCCTCTTTCTTCGGTTTTTCAAGACAGAGTTTCTCTGTGTAGCTCTAGCTGTCATGGAACTTACTCTGTAGACCAGTCTGTGGTCGAACTCACAGAGATCTACCTGTCTTTACTTTCCAAGTATCGACCTACCTAACGCTGAGACCCTTTAACATAGTTTCTCATGTTATGGTGACACCCCAAATATAAAATTACTTTCCTTGGTACTTCATACCTGTAATTTTGCTATAGTTATGTAAGTATCTTTGGAGAAAGAGGTTTCACAAAGCATCATTTACCCATGGATGGAGAATTAGTTTAAAACTCTGTAAAGTCTAATTTGAAATAAATCGTGATTCCCTTACAAAGGCTGAGGCTATAAATCTCATAGAAGAAAAAACACAAAGAAGACACTTAATGCTGCTGCTTGTCATGCCTCAGGTAGCAACCAAGTAGCCCACTAAATATAAATAATAAACTGATGATATCAGAAACAAACAAAAAGATTTATATAAAACAATGAGATTATTATAAACATTAAAGATATCTTTCAGAATAAGATAAAACATTTGTAAACAAGTTCTTTGATAAGAGGTTGATACCTCTAATATCTAATGAAACTCACACAGCTCAGCAGCATAAATACAAGAACCTATAACAAACAAGTAATAAAAATTTAGGCAAATGCTCTAAAAATTCGTTTTCCCAAACAAAATAAAAATAAACAAAGAGTGAGTGGCAAAAGTGTGCTTAATATCACTCATCATTTAAATGTAAACTAAGACCACTATTTTATGTTAGCTGACTCCTAGCAGGATATGTCCTACTAAAAAAATGAAAATATGGATCACCAATATGGTTCAGGATACAAAAGCACATAGATATTGAACAATCCTTGAGATTCTACTGAGGATGGGTTGTCAAATGGCTCCCATTTCTATTTCACAAGGTAAACACCCCACATCATTACATTTTATATCTTTAACATGTTCAATTTTTGTTTGGCAACTAATGTAGTTTTATAAGTATAACAAAGAAGCTGTAAAAGAAAGAATTATTTTAACTTAACGGAGTTATAAAAAATGATGGAATTTAATCTGTAGTCACAATTTTAGCTGGATGGAAAAAGTTGCCAAGAGATTTATGTTTATATGAAATTGAGTTATGTTTAGAGCCATCTTCTTTTTACTGTAAAATCTAACACCCAACTTGTTTCATCAAGAACTAGATAAAATAGTATTTATTTTTACATTTAAAGAGAGCCAATTTAAAAACACAAACACATCCTAAAGTCAGAATTTATGCTCATCTTTAAACAGTTCAATTTAGCCTATGTTGGAAAAGGAAACCAAGCATGTATAATAAAAAGGAAAAATGTTAGTTTACAAAATTTAATGAGCTATCAATAGGAAAACAAGTAAATTTGTTTAAATATTAACTTCACAATATTATATTTCATACTGTATAAATTGTCATCTTTGGATAATGTGAATATGTGGGTAGTTTGTTTTAAGTCTAGGATAATCTTATAAACAGGTCCTGCTGCATCACTATCATCAGCTGGTTATGGAACCCTAGCTTAGTGAGATGGAGAGTGCCTTTAATTCCAGAACTTTGGAGGCAGCAGAAGGCAGATCTTTGGAGTTTGGAGTCAGTCTTCTCTATATAGTAACTTCTAGAACTACTTTTGGATACTTTGTCTCAAAGCAGAAACAAAAACGTAAACCAGTCATGCAACTCTCATAAAAAAAAAAAAACCCTTAATGTTCTAACCCCTCAGCTGTGACTACATTGAACGAACTGCCTGATTCATCTCATCTCTCTTTGTTGTAGTGGTCAATGATAAGTACTAGCATGAGTTCTCCCATAATTTCTGGTCAAATCAAACAAAAAACAATAAAATCATAGCAAGTGATTTAATCAACCGAAGTCGGTTTGACTTCTGAGACAAATGTGATCTTTTTCACATTACACAAAGTAAGCAACTATTTCACATCATCGGTATCATTGTAACATATTACAATTTGGATAGATTTCTCTCTCCTTACCATAGAATAAATAAAGTAGAAAATGAGAGACTTATCTTTGAAGAGTTTAATTTTTTAAAATTATTTATTATGTACAGTGCTCTGTCTGTATGTATGCCTGCCCGCCAGAAGAGGGCACCAGGTCTCATTGATGGTTCTGAGTCACCATGTGGTTGCTGGGAATTGAACTCAGGACCTCTGGAAGAGCAGTCAGTGCTCTTAACCTCTGAGCCATCTCTCCAGCCCTGCATAACAGTTCTTGAAAACAATTTATAGCATCAGATTCTCAGAAATAGGGAAAGATTCTGGGAGAAAACTTAGTAATTAGTTTATATAAAGGGGAGTAGTAAAATATATATTACCATCAGAGTAAAGCAAAATATTTCCACACAGTTATTGCTGAGTGTTATTGTTATAACTACTGGGAACATGACCATTAATGAGAATCAATTAAACCCTGCTGGCACCAAAATAAAATGACAGAAGGTAGTCCATTACAGGACATGTTCAACTATTAAAAAATAAAATCTGTTTTTATACCAACCTTGCATATGCAGACTTAACATAGACAAACATAAAAGCTCAAATGTAGATTAGGTATCAACTACTCCACACATTGGTTGTGTTTGTATATATTTATCTTTCAGTACATAAGTATGGATATATGCTTCATGTCATCTTGAGGGGACAGTTGTGGTATTGCATATGTTCACACAGAGGAAATAAGAAAGGTCTGTATGAAGTTCTTAGCCTTTTATTTTTGTAGATTTTGGATTATAAGACAGCTTTTGGTATGTTTGTCCAATTTTTTACATTTCTGGACAAACACACTATTTTTTTTTTGTTTTTTTGTTTGTTTTACATGACAGGCATCCTCTAAATATCTTTGGCTGTTCTGGTGTGCCCTCTGTATACCAGGCTGGCCTTGAACTCACAGATATCTGCCTGCCTCTGCCTCTCTGAGTGCTGGAATTAAAGGCATGCACCACCACTGCCCAGTTCAGTCACACTATTTTTTAACATAGACAATCTTATTCCTTAGATGATCTTATTCCTCTGTCCAATCTGTACACATTTTCTCATTTACTGTTCTAAAGTTGTCCCTGCAACATTTCAAAGAAGAGATCCATAGCTAAACACTGGACTGAGCTCCCAGTGTCCAGTCAAAGAGCAGAAGGAGCGACAATATGAGCAAAGGGGCCAAGACTACAGTGAGGATACCAACAGAAATAGCTGATCTGAGCTAGTGGGAGCTCACTGACTCTGGACTGACAACTAGGGAACCTGCATAGGACCGAACTAGATCCTCTGATGTGAGTGACAGTTGTGTGGCTTAGACAGTTTGTGGGTCCCTGGCACTGGGACTAGTATTTATCCCTAGACCACTATTTATTCCTAGTGCATTAACTGGCTTTTTGAAGCCCATTCCCTATGAACGGATAACTTGCTCAGGCTAGATACAGGGGGAGGGCCTTGGTCCTGCCTTAATGTGGTAAGAAAGACTTTGTTGACTTCCCATGGATGTGGGAGGAGGGGAGGGAAAGGGAACTGGAATTGATGTCTAAAATAAAATCTTTGTTTAAAAAACAAGTTCAACCATTTTGTATGCTAGAGAAGAGGAAGTAGCCATAGTGAGAAAAGAAATATAGTTAGTAAATTATAACAAATCATCAAGAGAGGTCCTATTGGTAGCTAAAGAGCAACTTAGATAAAATCCGACTCTAAACACAATTTCAAGACAGAATCAAGCATGGTGAAAGAATGGATGGATGGCATTAGAACATACTTAAAGAATAATCTGAAGTTTTTGGTCTGAGTTAAATGGACGTTAAAGTGGTTGCTTAATTAGTCATGCAAAAATATGTTTTACATTTTTCTTTTCGTACATGGGGGGCCTTGTTTCATATTTCTTCTTTCATTTTCTTTTCATTCAAAGTCTTATAGCAATACTTTTTAATGTATGTCTTTCATGATATAGTTCAGTTACTTTTACACTTTTTGTTTTAAATGTCTGCTAATTTTGTTCTTTCCCAGGAGATTAACATTTATGCTTGAGTTTTAACTGAAAAGGACTTGCCCCATCCTTGAGCAAAGAGTTACATTTCATTTGCCATAGTACATCCCTAGTGGGTCTCCTGAGTTAGTCAATTACTTTACAACAGATCCATGTTTACATAATTATCATTTCCTCTATTACATTTCTTAGCAAAGGAAGAAAGAAAAAAGAAAAGAAACCTATCTACCTACTCCTCACTCTCTTTAGTTTCCAAAGTGACACATAAGACAGCAAAGAATAATACTAATCTGAGTTTATGCTCATTACTTACTCTGTCAATAGAACTGTATAAACTAACTCTAATTCTGTATTCCTTTTCATACTCAATAAACACATATTTTTCTGAAAACATGAGATAGTCAAAATTAAGGCAACATTAATTACTTACAAAGTTTGATATAACTAGGCATAACACATTCATATTTCTAAGAGTATTTCTAAAACAATCTGATTATATGAGCAGATTCAAAATAAGGTATTTTCCCATTAAATTTTTGTGGGTGAGTGTATCTCACACCTGATCTGTGTCTCTCCCATCTTAAATCCCATCTTTTTCATAGCTGCAGCAATACAATTCCAAAGCAGGGAAGTGCAGCTCTGCCATTCTCATTATTTCTTTAAAATCTACATTCACAAACATGTACTCCTGCCTTTCTGTCTACGTTATCTCTAAACCCTCTTTCTCGTCTTCTCTCAGAAGAACTTTCAACAAAGGGCATATTCATTCCCCCTGACTGGTGAGATATTAGACAAATCATCTGTCCGTGAAAATCTAAATCAAAATCAGACATATCAGAGACAGGAAGTAACTTCCACGGAATGTCTAACTAAAATAGTGTGTCAGATGAATCCTTATGGAAGGAGGCAGAGAGACTGGATGTCTCAACGTTTTAAGGACAAATGGCAAAAAAACTTTCCTTCTGTAACACACAACTCTCAAAGTGACCACAACAATTTTTATTTAATGTGTTCTAAGGGTTTTATTATTTAAGCTGCTTTCATTGTTATTCCATTTTTTTCAGACAGTGTCCATTCAAAGCAGGTGTTCTTTTGAAATGCAAAGCCCGTGAGAATTTGATGGTATCTCAAGAGAATGAGAATATAACTTAATAATGGCACTCAAATGCTGTCGTCCTTTAGTCTTATGACATACTTCAACGACTTTATAGATTTTCAATAAAACTTGCTATGAATACTAATTTTGAGCAAAGTCCTGAATGATTACTATCCAACATAAAAGGAAAACATTCCTATCTTAGAGTATCTGAAAGAAATTATAAACAGGTGCATTATAACAAAATTTTATTATGTGTTTAATCAATTCATTATTAAACAGTACAGTTTGTAATGCCACCTAGTGGTTTTCTAAGTGGAAAAAAGGTCCCTTGTGTCTAACTGATACAGAATCAGAAACATGTGCTTACAAAGGGTCATCTAGTCTTATATATTAACATAGTCTCTGTGTGTGTGTACATAATACACATAAAAAATGGGTATGCTGGTATATAAAGCTTCAAACATCTAAAAGCATTCAATTGAAACAGAAAGAGGAGAAATGCACACCTTAAGTTCACTGTAGGTGTGCAAGGTGTACATTGAATCAAAGAAGTATAAGAGTGAAGAAAAATCAACAAGGATCAATATTTATAAATACCATCACATTTATGATGGTTAAAATACTTAAATAAGGCCTACGTGGTTCAGTGGGCAAGGATGGTTGCCATGCAAGCCTGGAGGTAGGAATTCACTTCCCAGAACTTAAATAGAATAAGAGAACTGACTCATAGAGCTGTAAGGTAACCACTTTATTTGCACCATAGCACTGTACCAGCCCCACACACTATAAAAAGAATAAACATTTGTAGCATAAATCACTTTTTTGTTAATGAAACTCTTAACTTTTGCATCATATAAAATGAGTAGGCATAAGCATAAAGCTTGGGTTTTGAAATGGGCCTTGTATTGTGGTGTAACATGAGGGGCCAGGCTTGTCGGGGTTTATGTCCTGCCCGGTCCCCCAGCCTTTTAGTCTCAGAGAAAATCACACAGAGGTCTCCAGAAGATTATAAACTAATTGGCCCATTAGCTCAGGCTAAGTATTAGTTCTTATAAGTTATATAAACCCATTATTCTTATCTATGTTTGCCACATGGCTCAGTACCTTTCTCAGCAGTGCAGGTCACATCCTGCTTCTTCGGTGGTCTGGGCAGAACTCCCGAGAGAGCTGCCTGCTTCCCAGAATTCTATTCTCCTTGCTCTGCCTCTACTTCCTGTCTGGTTGTTCCAACTATACATCCTGGCTAATGGCCAATCAGCATTTATTTAAATCATGATTGACAGAATACAGACAATTCTCCTGCACCATTGTGATATTCTGACTAGAAGTCTCCAGGGATGACGTTTAAGAATACGTATCTCTAAGAAGCCCTGCAAGCAATGCCATCAATAATAATTAATGGCTGATAGCTGCTACTTTAAAGCATTAAGATTCAGACACCGATTAATTAAATGGCTTGAAACTGGATATGTGTAATTTGATACAGAATATTGTTCTTAAATGGATTGCTTTGTGGCAGGATATCCCCTTATCAGGTAGCAATCTTTCATCCCACCTCCATGCCCGCTTTCCATATTAGATTTCTCTAGTATTCAAGTTGCTTTCTTCTCATCTCTTTGAAATCTTTCCATATTACCTTGTTCATTCACACATTTGGTGCTACATAAAAGTTGATACTTTCACATGATATGTAGCAAACCCATCCTGATCACCGCATCATTGTTTAAAAAAATGTTCCTGAATATCCCCAGATATCTGAGTGTGTCTAACATCAAATTTATTCCTTTGGCTCTCCAACCAAAAGGACGCTCAGCAAAATTTTGTCATCCAGCATCAAACAAATAACCAAAATGGCAAAAGTTCAAATAAGAGTATTCTACTTTTTACCATTTGGTGTCTTCTTAAAACCTGTAAGTACTTAAATTTCATAAATTAAACCTCTTTTGAGGACCCCTTCTCTCTCCCACACACTCATGCACTCTCCCACATGCACACATGCAGTGAGTGATTATGAGATTAGATGAAGAGTTCCTAATTTACCTTTCAGACAGTGGACTAATTGCTTCCCCCAATTCATCTCTCTTCTTCATTCTGTAGTGTGATCACTTAAACTACAATAAATTGAATTAGAATTTAAAATATTAATGGCAGAAATGATAGGCAAAATAAAACATACAACGGAAAAGTGAAATGAGGTGACATATATTCCTAAAATTGAGATATGGTATATCCAAAGACATGATCAATAAAAACTGATGAGGTAAAAATAACAAGAAAGTGTTACGAATATTAAAAGATGATAAGCATTTTAATATGTATCTGATAATGTTCTCAGCAAAGTAAAGTAGTGAAACTGAGATAAGGCAAAGCATTTTAAGTGATAATTGTTAAATGGTAAACGAGACATACTAAATTTGAGACACTAGTATAGGAAGTAGAGAATAATCGATAGAGCCATTGCTGCATTCTCGTGGGATGGGAGCAAAAGAAAACTGTGCTTCTAAGAGGGACACAGTCAAAATATCCAAACTCTGTGTAGTATCGAACAAAATAGACTAATTGTCCCATGGACAATCTTAAGGCTTTATTATTAACTATAATTACAGTGGAATCAGTCATTTAGTCCTAATAGCAATTCTTCAGTCTTTGGACCCTTACACTCCTTTGTTTCTTTGTCACCACAAATTAGAGAGCAGTTCTTTGGAAGTTGTTTTACCAGAAAAATTGTATTTTCCTGAAGTTGTATGTTAATTACCCATTACAACTCTAAGAGTTAAAGATCCAGTTACTACAATGCCACCCACTTGGTCTGCATCTAGACAGATGAAGTTTATTTATCTATTGATGTAGAATAAGGAAAACTATATGTTCAGCACTAAATAAACACCCATTGGAGAATAAGAAAGGGGTGTTCAACAGACCTTATGAAAAGTTAAATAAATGAGAAGCAAGAATGTATATCCTTAAGTTAGAGTGTAACAAAGCAATTCTTATGAGGTTGAGAACAATCTTGAATCCATCCCAATAAAAATAATGCTTCAGGTCACTTGTCTGGGGAGGATGAGAGCTATGTGTTCCTGTTTCCTAGTCCTCCTCGGGGCAGCTGCATGGCCAGAAACAATATTGTTAATACAAACATTAAATGTCACTACTAAGTATAGCACAGACTGATATAAATGCAAAAAACAATAGAAACAATAAGCTTGGTGAGTGTTTGTATGCACTAAGCTTAACTCCATCCTCTTTTGTTTTCTAACTATAATTCCCTGTATATATTAAATCAATGTGGGTATTTTTATATGCAGAATGCATTAGAAGTGGTTTTTAAAGGAAAGTATTTTAATAATCAGCTATGCTCAACTCTAATTTTACACTATCTTGGACAGTGTTTTCACATTAAATAATTGAACTCTACAGGAAGAATTTTAGCCAAAAAAGAGAACAAATTAATCACTGAAATTTTCTAAATTTACTGGGTTCCCTTAAGATTTATTTTGTTGCCTGAACTATATAGGTTTAATTCTGTAAAAGAAAACATAAGTAATTAAATGCACTCACATATTTGTGTGTTTGGAGTTGTAAGGGCAATAAACATAAATTAATATTTATATGTGTAGCTAAGGATAACACATAATCCTTAGGACAAAAAATTCTCACAAACTAATCCTAATACAACCAATCTAAATGTGAATTTTCTAGATATCTAATTCCCTTATAATCCCCACTGAATATATTATAATAGCAGGTTTACTTGCATGGGATATATTCCTAGAGTAATAAGCAGATATATTTAACTGCTCTTGGATTATTTTCAGGTTTTAGGGAATGTATCTTAGAATACCCCTTAATTCTATTTCTCGGAGTATAAAACAATTAGATCAGTTATGTGAAATAAATACATTTGTTACAAAATGGGGCCTTTATCTTGTTATTAACCAGGTCATGTTGACTACAAAGAAAGCTGACGTGACCTTCTAAGAAACAAGATGAGGATTCCTAGAATGATATCAAAATATTTGTGAACACTTCAGCTGGGAAAGCGTGTTTTGAAATCTTGGCAGTCATTGTCTACTCATTTTCTGTCTTGTGAACTATGTACTCTACTCTTTTTCCAATGGGCATATGGTCACCAAGAGCTTCTATGACTCATGAATCAAAGTCACGACCAACAGGGACCTCTTAGTTACAAGTTGGAAAAGGTGGATGTTTCTTATTGACCTAATTTGATTCAGGTGGCCAGCACCGAACCACTCATATTTGGGAATGTGTGACAGATGTGATTGGCTTAGCCTTCCTGAGATAATGTGACATATTGGGCTAAGGAACTATTCTACTGTTAGCACAAAGTCACAAGGGACCCGAGGGCATGTATTGATACTTAGTTCCAAAAGAAGTAATCAATCTGACATAGTTTTGAAATGTCTCCCCACTTCAATGGGCAGGATTACATAGCATCCTCCTCCAAACACGTTTTCATGCTAGGAATAAAAGGTATATACTATTGTTCTGATAAAGGTATGCTTGAAATGTGAACCCAACCAAGTTCTTGTCATTTACTCTTCTGGCATAGATGAGTTAGTAAAATCCCAACAAGATCTCATACTGAAAGTTCCATTCTTGACTTGCATCCAATTACATCATTTGAATTAGAAACTGTCATTGTTTATAACAAATACATGTATGAGTTCAAGGAAAGGAGATACATCAATAATGTTTCCTTACCTTTTTGAAAGTGTTTTCCCTGATGTTCTGACTGATCCAAGAAATAAATTAGAAGGATTTACAACAGAGAAAGAAAAACTAAAGGGAAAAGTAAATGTGTGTGTGTGTGTGTTTGAGAGAGACAGAGAGACAGAGAGACAGAGACAGAGTATGCATATGCGTATGCTACCATTGTGCTATTGTAGACTATCTTCCTCATTTTAACTAATCATTATTGGAGAAAAGAAGCAAAATCTAAATCTAATAGAAAAACTTTGATCCCTCTTCCTTACGTACTGCATATCATGTAATCCCCATGATATTCTGCATACTAGAAAGCCTAAATATTGTCACTGTAAAAAATTAAATATGAAATAATAATTGTAACATGACCTCTGGTTTGAGCATATTCTCTTTGGACTTCTCAATGTTCTGCTTCTGTTTATTCTAATTATCAGACATGTTTTGAAACATGAAACTTGTCATTTATGAAAAATAAAACAGATACTATTTTCTTCTGTACAGAAGTAACCCTAAGTCTACAAATAATTATTCTAAGAAATGTGTCTGCTGGTGATACACATTTTTCATAATATCATTTAACCTTTTCCATGACACATACTCAATATTATACAATGGATGCATTGTTTCTGGAGTTTGAAGTATAATGTTTATACATTTTTTTTCTAATCACAAGTGTAGCCACTCAGATTTTAAAAAGTTCTAATTTATTAGCCAATGAACAACTATCTCCATGACTCCAACACAACAGTATTGCAATAGGCTGAATGAATAGTTCCCAGTAAGCCCGATCATCATGTTGGTGCATTAAGAGAGAATGGATGAATGTATTCCTTAAAAATGCTGATTCATTCTTTATTAATGACAAAATGTCATTTATAGTATATTTGCTGATGTGATAGGGAATGCATAGTTATACACATTTTTGTTTTCAAGGTTTTAGAATATCTCATTCTAAATTGGGGCTCATAATACTCTTAGCTTTTGACTGCAGTTTTTCTTCATTGTAGGTTATGAGTAGTATTCATTAAATTTATATATTAATTGGGTACATGCATGTATATATTTTGTATGGATGCAAATGTATGTTTCAGGTATGTGATATACATAGGGAGCCCCAAGTTGCTGTCTGCTGTTTTTCTCGTTCACTCTCTACTTTAATTTTCCAAGCAGGATGTCTCAATTGAATTTAGAATTGCCTATAAGAGTAGTCCAGTTAGCCAGCTTGGTCTATAAATTCTCTTGTTATTGCCTCCAGAGGAATGCTTTCTTAGATTATAAATAACAACCATACCTTCCAGGCATATATACATACAAATATAAATAATATATGTACATATAAGTATTATTATTTAATTGTATATGTGCATATGAACATATATACATTCATTTATGCATGTGTATATTATATATATGTATATGTCTGCATAAATACATTACAACCCCAATTCTCTCTCCGACCCCTCGTCCCCACCCCAAAAGGTAAGCTCTCCCATCGGAGTAAACAAAACCTGGTCCATTAAGTTGAGGCAGGGCCAGGCCCCTCCCCTCAGCATTAACCCTGAGCGTGGAACACCACCATAGGGAAATGGCGTCAAGAAGCCAGCTCCTGTACCGGAGATAGATCCTGGTTCTACCGCCAGGGGCCCTTCAGATAGTCCAAGCTTCACCACTGCCTCCCACATGCAGAGGGCCTAGTTGTGTCCCACTGAGACTCTACAGCCGTGGGTCTAGAGTTCATCAGGTCCTATGTACTTGAATCAGCTGTCTCTGTAGATTTGCCCTTCATGCTCACATAGTTCCTCCTTCCTTTCTTGACCTGGATTCCCGGAGGTTGGCGTGGTGCTTGGTTGTAGATCTCTGCATCTGGGTCCATCTATGATCAGATGAAGACTCTATAATGACAGTAGGGATATTAACCAATCTGATTAGAGGGGAAGGCCAATTCATGCACCCTCTCCACTATTGCTAGGAATCTTAGCTGGAGTCATCCTTGTGGATTTCTGGGAATTTCCCTAGCACCAGGTTTCTCCCTAACCCTGTAACAGCTCTCGCTATCAAAATATCTTTCATTACTCTCCATTTCCATCCTTCCCCCAAATCAATCATCCTGTTTCATCGTGTTCTCATCCCCCATCCTCTCCCTTTAACTGCCCCCCCACTCCCAGTTTTCCCAGGAGATCTCATCTAATTCCCAGGGCAATCCTTGCATCCCTCTTAGGGCCTCCATGTCACCTAACTTATCTGTAGCTGCGGTTTGTGGTCTGGTTGTTCTTTGTTTTACATCTAGTTTTCTCTTATGAGTGTGCATATACCATGTTTGTACTCCTGCATATGGGTTACTTCTCTCAGGATTTTGTTTTGTTCTGTTTTATTTTGGGGCGAATTTGCAAGGCCAAAAAGCAGAAGCTAGAAGATGGGGAGATGAGTGTGATCAGGAAGTTTAATGTGAAATTCCAAAAAGTCAATAATTTTTTTTTTACCAAAAAATATATCTTTGTTTGATGTAGGAAGTCTTTGGGTTAGTGCGTAACTCTTTTATACAGCAATATTTCTTCTCTTAGAAGAACTATGTTTCTTAATTGTAATTCATGGGAAAAAGAATGCGTGGTGTAGGAGGTCTTTCTGTCTTTGTGTTGCTTTCATTGGTGAATAAATAAACTGCTTTGGGCCTTTTGAGAGTGCAGAACTTAGGTAGGTGGGGAAAATTAAATGGAATGTTGGGAAAAATAAGGCAAGGTCAGAGAGATACCATGGATCTGGACAGATGCTGGGAATTTTACCTGGTAAGCCACTGCCACGTGGCAATATACAGATTAATAGAAATGGGTTAAATTAAGATATAAGAATTAGCCAATAAGAGGCTAGAGCGAATGGGCCAAGCAGTGTTTTAATTAATACAATTTCTGTATGGTTATTTCGGGGCTTAGACTACCTAGGAATCTAAGTAACCATGGTAGTCTACTTTCAACCTAATATTTAACCAATGCTGGGCTATTTCTCCTGCCCTCCCTGATTTTGATAACTAAGAACACTAATTGTCCTTCCATATTTCTGTACATGCCACCTGAATATAACAGCACACAAATGAATAGCTAGGGCAGCGGCAAGAAAATAATTCACTTAATGATATTCACTCAGTATTTTCAACTATTGCTCTATTGGCATTTTAAAATATTTAATATATTACATTATGTGTTATCTGTAATAATGTTGCATATAAAACATGTTTCAAAATGAAACTATTTGTTCAATATAAAACCCAAAGTTTGTAAAAGGCATGATTTCTCAGGCATTCATTACATTCCAATAAACCATCATGGGGAGTCCTGTGTTCCCACCCCGACTGAGTTCTGAATCCTCTGAAATGCAAAGGAAACGGTCCAAAATAAAACACAGAATAACAACCAAATAAAACATTGGCAAAGTGGTCATAGAGACAATTTCAGTCAAATTAGTTAGGTACTTGTACTCATGAGAAAAGTACACATAGAAAATCTTTGAAAAACTTGGGCTAAGTATTTTCAACATATCTGTTGATTTTTATTTGATAGTGTGCCATATGAAGAAGAAATTTAAACTCGCAACCTGGCAATCACCAAAGAATTCTTCATCGTAATTTAAATACACCACGTGGTTTTCTTTAAGAAACCAAAATGCAGTTAGTTACTCCCAACTGTGAGATCACTGTCACAGGCTTGTGGTCCAACTGTGTCTGCAATTCTCACAAATCAGAAACCCTCTACTTAGAGACCTTCCATTTTATTGCTGCACCATTCTACCTTACATGAACTCTACTGAGGTTTTACTAGAGAAGTCTACATAAGTCAGTAGTAACACAAGTTTTTTTCAACTGTTTTCTTTTTTTTATATTCAATTGTTTTCTAAAATGAGGATGTCACAATATACAGAGAATTAATGAAGGAAAGAGGAGATTTTCCATGTGGTCATTATTGCATAGTATAAACATGATTAACTGAACATGTAAATGGAAAAGAGGATTAGAGGGTTTTTATTAGGTTTAAACATGCTTTTTTGGAACTAAAAATGCCATTATCGAATTGTCCAAACTGTACAGTTACGTCACGTTCTGTGGGAGTATGAATGAACTGAATAATTACTTTATAAAAGACTAGACGAATTTTTTTCCAGTTCAATTCTTTCCTTCTTAAGTTTGATAACAAATCCTCAATTATTATGTCTTAAATGAATTATGACCAATGATATATTAATATGTGCCCAAGTTTCAGGATATTTATCATTATAGTGATTATTTATACTATTTTACTCTGAGCTGCTCTTGAGAAGTAATTTGATATCAAGGTCCAATTTCCTCCAAATACGGTTTTGTTCATAATGAAGCATGTGGACTTGTGTAGGAGGGGTCAAGTTAAATGCCTCCAGGGAGACTCTGCCTATGGTTCCTCAATTCTCAGTCAAGCCCCATGGTAAATTACTGTTTATATTATAGCTCTTCATGTTTCTATGTACAAGAATATGTTAAAAAAAAAAACACCTCAAGTCTCTTTTCTCCACAAGTTATACATTTTCCCTAAGGGTAAAGGAGTGTGATTTCCGATTGGAGACTGAAAGGGAAAAAAAAGAGCCAGACATACTGAACTTAGCTCTTTCTCCTTTAGAGTCCGGGATCTGTCCACATTATACATTTTACAGGAGGAAAATTTATACTATTAACGTCAATGGAGGAAGTTTGTGGTTTGCTAGCTCTGGGTGAATAAGTGGCATTCTTTGATGCAGTTTTAGCAAGCTCTGTATTCCAAACTAGCTTTTCTCATGAATAGGAGTGATGTGTTTATTTCCTTCTGTTGGACTCCTACGTTTTAGCCACCCTTTCTCACGTTGCAGTTTATATTTATTGACGAAGCTTTTTGTTTTGGCCTACTGAAATTTTAATCCATCCATTTCTTTCACGTGGCTTTCATTCTAGGCAGGAAATGACAGTTCCACTGCCACATTTCAATTGATTAACAGGTTCAAACATAGGAGATAGCCAGTGAATGTTTTGGACTAAATAAATTAAAAGTACAGTAAGGATAGCATAGGAAAAAATTCCTTGGATCAATATTATAAACCTTAAATATCCAATAATGCTATTCAGTAAGCATGCTTCTGTCTACTGGGATAATAATTCTAAACGAGATAAATCAGGTCTGTCAGAGAACCAAGCCCAACCAAAGCCTTCTGAACTTACTCCAATTAGAGAGATTTTTTGAGGCTTACCTTCTGAAATATGTGAGGCAAAAAAATGTTTGTTTGTGTGTTTTATATCAGATAGTTCATCTCTGTGTCTATCTGTGACCCTTTATGTGTTTCTTCTGCCTGGGTCAAGTGAGAGATATAGGATATAGGATAGATATTGGTGGTAAAAGAGGCCCATTGGGGCCATAATGAGAAACAAACGTTCTTTCAAACACACATATTCTCAATCTTTTAGCAAGGCAATCTTTTGTTGAAAACTGCTGTTAGTTTCTTCAGGGTCCTAGTACAGAAACTATACTGACTTGGAAAATATCTTCACAAGCAGACAGATGAAAAAGTGTGCATTCGTGTATATGTCTTGGTGGTTGTGCACAGACATATTCCAGTAGTGGTTTTAAACTCTTCTAATATTAAAATAAAAAATAATGGAATTATCAATTTGAAATTGCTAATGTAGGTTTAAAAGAAACCTACATTGGGGAGGTAGAAAATTTTAAAGAATTATAAACATTTATTTGTTGAAGTATTCATTTAAAAACAAAAGAATCAGCCAATATTTTATATCTAATAACAAAAAGTAAAGCTATTCCAGGTGACAATGGATATCTTAGAAACCGAGCAAAACGTTTTTCATGTCCTATCTCTCTAAAAAGGAAAACAACAATAATATACTCGGGTTGAACTTCCTCTGAGATTTGGCAAAATATTATGTAAAGTTCAACCTGCACATTGCTTTGGTTTTCTTTCCCTGAACTGAACATGACCTTATCCCATATTCCATCTTCTTGCTCAAAATTGAGAAATTAGTGATTTATGGCACCATGTCACTTTGGGATGAGGAAACTTACCGTAAATGATGTTGCACTTTGTCCCATCCTGTGGCGTGTTGAACAAATATTTCTCTTTTCTTACCTCTTTCTGTATTGTTTCTTCAGTGGTATTCCTAGGAGATGCCAACTCAACATGAAACTTTCTGGCACAGAGATCTTGAAATGAGTTGAAATACCCAACTACACTTTTGTTTTAAGATCAGTACTCATGATCAAATCCCTCAAGCCTACAGGAAGAAGCTATTAAAATAGATTCCGTACATGTTCATTTTAAGTGGGTCAGAAGGTTACACAATATGAAATCGCACACTATAGCTCTAAAACTGATTTATATTTTCTTACATTTATTAATACTAATAATTCTGAAGGCTTTATAGAAGAAGAAATGGTCTTGAAAAAATATCATGTCCATCTGTGGCCATATGGGGTTTGTAAAGATTCCTTACTCTCATTTTTATATTCCCATTTCTAAACATTATATGTAGTTTAGCTTTTATATCAAACATAAGCTTTCCTTTTCTCTTAGACACATAGTTATTCTTTACATTGGCAAATAGAATGGTAGAGTTCAGGGAAGGTGTGATATATATAGTCAGGAAAATAGTTGCAATTAGCTTGTAGAACTATAAAATGACTTTGAAACAATACTTTGCAACAAAATTAAAGGCAATATTCCCATTAACAGTTCATGAAGATCCTTGTGGCTGTAAGGCATGTATATAGTATGGATCTTTAATAAGAGTATGCTATACCAGATCTGCAAATACTAAACAATCTAAGTGCAGGGCTTTGATCCATTTAGCACAAACAGAAGAGAAGGAACGGGAACTTAATCGTATGCTTGTATAAACAGTGAGTATCTGGAAAAAGGATTTGGTGATGTGCAGCAGGGCAAATATGTTGTTCCAATGACCTACCACATATCAGTAACTTTACACAGTCTTGATAGGAGTTTTCTACTCACTTAGTATTGTGTTTACTCTTGAATATAAAATCTTGTCAAACAAACAAACAACAGTAAAACATTTTCTTTGGAAACTTTCCCATTCCTTACAGCTCAATTGGCAGGCTATCTAACTTTTACTTTTTGTTACATTATTTGGAAATTAATGCAAAGATTTTAGAATTTTAAAAGGCTATCACATTTAAAAGAGATAAATTATTTTCAATGGATTACATACTCTGTAAGTTTAAAGAAACTACAAAACCACTTTTTCCTTTGAGTTTTTGATATACCTATTGATTAAAAGCATGCTTCAAGTCTATAAATATTCATATTTTCAACATTATATTTTTAAATTTTATTTCCATATCTTCTTTCAAAGATGCATGTTTTCACTGAACGATAAAAGTTCAGCATTGTTTGTAGAAGGAGGCCACTTGTTTTTCCTGGCTGCCCAGCTAGCTTAGACCTGAAATAACCACACAGAAACTGTATTAATTAAAACACTGCTTGGCCCATTAGCTCTAACTTCTTATTGGCTAACTCTTAATCTGAATTTAACCCATATCCATTAATCTGTGTATTGCTACATGGTAGTGGCTTACCAGCAAAGTTTCAGCATGTCTCCGGCATCTGCATGGCTTCTCTCTGATTCAGCCCTCATTTTTCCAAGCATATATCGTAGCTTTCCCCATCTAGTTCTGTTCTTCCCTGCCATAGGCTAAAAGCCGTTCTTTATTAATTAACCAATAAAGGCAACACATAGACAGAAGGACCTCCCACACCAACTGTTTATTTATTATATTGCCAAGAAGACAAAGAATACATGGATTCCCTTGAGTATGCACATAACAAAAGCAAACACTCCAAGAAAATTCCTGATAGGAAACCTCTTAAGAGATATGGCAGGCTTTGCATATGCAGTACCATTCTTGCAGGACTATAAGAAAATCCTCAGAGCCTAGAATGAAAAATCTAGAGTACAAAAAAAATTGTAAACTGTCTCTCAAACTGTAGACATACCTGGAACAGTGACTAGTTATGGCAGTCACAGCAGTGAACTTCAAGGCTTGTCATGCGGCAGCTATTGCCTCCAAGAAAAATGTAGGAAAAAGCTTTTTGGCTCTCCAAGTAGCTGAAAAGAAATACTATCATAGGGTGTTCTGCTTTTACTATGCTTCTGTGACAAAGACCGTGACTAAACACAGCTTTAGGGAAGTGAGGTTTGTTCTGGCTTATATATCATAGTCTCTTGTTGGGGGAAGCCCAGGCAGTGACTCTAAGTAGAACTTGAAGCAAAAACTCTGGAGGGACAATTCTTTCTGGCTTGTTCAAATACTCATGCTTGTTTGGCTTTCTTTCTTTCTTCCTTCCTTCTTTCCTTCCTTCCTTTCTTTCCTCCTCTCTTTTTTTCTTCCTTCCTTCCTTCCTTCCTTCCTTCCTTCCTTCCTTTCTTTCCTCCTCTCTTTCTTTCTTTTTTTCCTTCCTTCTTTCCTTTCCTTCCTCTATATCTTCCTCCCTCCTTCCTCTCCCCTTTCTCTTTCTTTCTTTTATATTTTATTCACTTTACTCTGTCATACATGAACACTGCCTCAACATCATTCCTGATCCTCCTTCCCTCCTCGAGCTTCTTCTCCCTTCCTCTTCTCTCGCAAAATCTTGTTTGATCTATTTATTCATGACATACAATTTACTGATTCTGTTTGGCATCGCTTATATGTACACATGGCTAGTACTGACCAGTTGAGACTGCCCCATTTATTTGTGAGCTCACACCTACAGGAAGCTTACATTCTCTAAGGAGCCATTGATTCCCAGTACTCATCCTATATTGGTGGGCTCATGTGGAATTCCCCATGTCCATTTTTTGCCTGTCAAACTGGGGACTTGTTAGCTAGCTTTATTTTACAGCACCAAATGACTTGTTCAGAAAATGTCTAGGTCCTCATTTATCAGCAAACCATCAAGGTAATGAACCTACATGCCTGCAGGGCAATCTAGTCTGGGCAATCCCTCAAGATGATTACTTTCTCAGGTAATTCTAGGTTATATCAGTATTACAGTTAAAGTTAGGTAAGATAGAAAGGCATTCATATTGTGATAAAAAAAATCATGTAATGTAAAAGTAGCATTAACTAGGCCCAATCTTTACTAGTACCAAGTATAACTGGAAAAAAATGGTACCAATCATCTTTTAGTAAAATATTGGGTTGTTAAAAATGATACTGAAATTATTTGAAATTGAAAATATCTAAAGAAACAAAATATCAAGATGTAATGTTTTCCAGCAATAAACATGGAGTATAATAAAATTGCAGTAATGCAGACTATAACAAAGGAAGACTGATAATAATAATAAATCCTTGCTTAATGCAAAAACTATTTTTTGCAAATATAAAAAAATGAATTTTAAAATACCTTTTCTGCATATGTTTTAAAGAGGTTGATAATCAACATATCACCCTACTGTGCTCAAATGCTGAGCTATAGCAGCAAAGTGGAAAAGCTGGGACTCAAATAGTAGAATCTCATAGGAATTTTCACTTTGGGAAGAGAGGCTTCACATTTTTTGTTGTGTGTTGGGTGTAAATATGTGCAACACCCACATTATTTTGAAATATATCAAAAGTTGGTTAAACAGATTCAGGCTGAAGAGATTAATTTTGTCAGTCTGTCATAATTTAGCTAAATTGTTTATATTCCAATGATAGTTAATTGAGAGCTAGCTTGCACTATGCCACAAATCCTTGTAAACTCATTAACAGAAAGTTTACAGGAGACATGTCTCTCATATGAATGAGTTGATTTATGTCTGAATTCTCACATAGAGAAAGAAAATAATTAAGCACCCAAATGACATAGAATGAGCAAATGTGTTTCATGTACACAGTGTCATTTCTTAATACAGATGTTGGAGTATATGTTTTATTTATATATGTAATTATAAATCTACAGTAAAGCTAAAAACAAACTCAAACGTTGGATGCTCAAATAAAATAAGACAAATCTACTGACTTTATAGTTAAGGGCAAGTGTCAGCTCCCAATTCAGGCAATGTTGGGGAAAGTACACATTTGGGCTACTTACCTGCCTGATGAGTGGCAATAAACCCTGTTCCAACTAAACTGGTCAGTAAATAGTCTTTAAAAGCAGTCAGAGTGAGAAAAGAATCAAGATCAAGTCTTCCTTCTTTGAACTGGGGATATAGCTTAGTGATGGTTCAATTGCCTGTTATGCATAAACATCTGCCTTAAATACCCAACATTACAATATTCCTTTTGATAATAAATTCAAGTCTTTTAAAGGCTATAAAGCTTTGTTAATAACATATAATGAAACAGATTCATTCTCTCTTCAGTAAAACTGGTAAGCATCCATCAGATTTTTAAAAACAGTATCCCTCTAATTACATGGTTTTGGAGAAACTTGGCCTCCCTGTGCTCCTATAATTCTGAAACCAGCAGCCTTCTTCTCTGAGGTTTCTACAGTGTGAGCCCTTCTTCCTTTGAACTGGCTAGACAACCCTCTTCCTCACATTTCCAAGACTCGAGTTTTCCCATCCATTACCATCTTCTGTCCAATAATTTTGTTAATTTTTTGGGTTTATTTTTATTTTTTTGAGAATTTCATAAATATATTTAATGACATTCTTTCCTCTTCCTAACTATGATCAGAACCTCACCATACCCTACCCTATCCAATTTCAGGTCCTTAGCAAACAAATAGCAAAAAAACAGAAGCACAAAAAGTCGTGGGGTCTGATTCTGTTGGTCAGCTCCTCCTGAGAACTAGGCCTTGGCTGGAGGGTGGTTTACATACTCAAAGTCATCCTTTTGAGGCAAAGAGTTGTTGTACTCTCCAAATATCTGTTATTTTCAAATCCACATATATAAGGGCATACCAAATTTTATGATGGACATTCTGAGTTATTAGAATAAGAATAGAGATTCATACATCTTGTTTCTGATATACTACATTTAAATAGAGATGTATATGGAATAATGAATATGTCTACCTAGCATTCATATTGTATTTCACCTTCAGTCTTAAAAACATATTTCATTTAGGAATTTATGCTATTTTCTGGTACTTTGTTTTATATTGTACCAATGTAGGAAGATATGGTTCCTCCCGATGTGGGTGTTTTTTTACAGGATATTTAATGCTCTGATATTCTTGACACTGCATCAATTCTTCCAATATTTTTGGTTTGGTTTTATACCTCATCTCAAATAAAAAGGAAGTTTCACGCTTTTAATCACAAATAACAGTATAATTAATAATCCCATATATAGAATACTAACTCTGTTTTTAGGCAGAATTATCAGAAGATCAAGTGTTTGTAACATTTTTCAATGAATTTTATGTCTCATTAAATCTAAAGATTGTTTTCCTTGAGAGTCAAACATTTTAAGAACAAACTGTCACTGAAGCTGGCATGTTAAGTAACTCTCTGAATATTATTACACTTGAAAAAATCCAATTATTTTCAAAAATCACATAGTTCAGACTTAATTTTTGTTTTTATTTTCAAATTCAAAATGATTTTCTTTCTAGTGAAATTTGATAGTTTAAGTTATACATTACTGTTCAAATCATAAATCTAATACAGATGATTATGTATTTGCCATTAATCTCCACTATTGTCTACCTTCATTGGAATTCAGATTATTCTCAGCTCTGAATTTTTACACTGGAATAGTAAAGTAGTTGGATTTCAACCTGGAAGGACATATTAGTTATAGTCTCCATCCTCTGTTATCATGTCTGTGTTCAATCCATTATTTTTCTTTAAAAAAATTAAAGTTGCTATTCCAAAGCTAAAACAAAAAATATTTACATAAATAAAGTCTGTGTGCAAATGTATTAGGAAGGAACACTGCAATATCCTTTGTTTTGATGAGGCTTTTATAACTTTTCTGTTTACCCCATAAAGATCTAAAGTCAGGAATATCTTTGTCTTCACAAAGTAAGAAGGCTTCAAGCCTTGAGACTCCTGCATTTTTCATTTTATGGTATAATCAATTCTGTCTGTACTACAGACAACTGAAATAGTTTTCAGGCTGGTGAAAAGTAATTGTTCTATATGTCATATGTATGTGTGCACCCAGGCATATACATGCATAGATATGTGTATCCAGGCATATTTGCACATATGTGAGCATACTTGTGGAGGCCAGACATTAATCTCAGGGTTTGTGCTGTAGGAGCTGCCCAAAGTACCATCTTCTCACTGGGATAGAAGACTTGAAAATTATGCAAGATATAGGGAAGAAACAAAGTGGGTAATGTTATTATTCCTCATGATCAACTTTGTGTTGTTCTCTTGGACCTACCTTACCATAGAAGAGACAGTACCATGTCATGGTTAGAAAGCACAAACATTCTACTTTGGGTGAAGAATTGGTTGAGTTAAATTCTTAGACATGATTGTTTAGGAACCAGGTGGTTATGAATAGTAAAGTGTGTGTGGGCATGTGTGTATGCAGGTGAAAAGCACAGGTTTGTCAGAAGTTGACACCTTGGTCGTCCTCGGTTGCTTTTTACCTTGGTTTTCACAAAGAAGCTCTCTCTGAACCCAAGGCACACTGATCTAGCTAGACTATCTTGCTAGCAACATCCCAGAATCCTCCTGTACCAACTTTTCCAGTGATGTGGTTACAGTTGCATATTTCTGCTCTATGATTTCCCTTTAATTACACAGATGATGGAGATCTGAACTCACACTTACATGGCAAGTATTTTACTAACTGATCCATCTTCCTAATATATTTAATAGTTTATTTTTGCATTAAGAGTATATAATTAATAGTATATTAATACTCTTTCAAAAAATTCATCAGTAGTTTAGGAATGTAAGGATGCTTTCAATAGTTATTGTAATTATTAAATTTAATCATATGCATATTCATATATACACAAACACATAAATTTAATTCAACCAACTATAAATATTGAAAATAAGTCCAAAAATTACATCTACATAGAAAATATGCAGATATTCTTTTTGTCATTATTACTAAGTAATAGGATGTAGCAAGCATTTGTATTGTATTAGATGCCATAACTATTCTGGAGAGAATATAAAAGTACATATGTGTATGTAGGCTATGTATAAGTTCTACATATTTTTATATTTTTATATAAAAACACAAGTATAAGACATTGTTGAAACCTGTTGAGGGGTCTTGTATATAAATAAGCCATAATATACATAATAATACATAAATACCAGGAAATGATAGGTAACACACACACACATATAGTGGGATTCCCCTCTGTATACTGTGAATACCAATATTGAATAAAGAAACAGCCTTGGCCTGCTGATAGGGCAGAACTTAGGTAGGTGGGAAAAACTAAATTGAATGCTGGGAGAATGTAGGCAGAGTCAGGAAGAAACCATTTAGCCCTGCCAGAGACGGACGCTGGAACTTTAGCCGGTAAGCCACAGCCATGTGGTAATACACAGATTAATAGAAATGGGTTAGTTTAGGATATGAGTTAGCCAGAAATACACTAGGTCTATTGGCCAAATAGTATGGTCAGTAATATGGCTTCTGTGTGATTATTTCGGGGCTGAGCAGTTGGGAAACAAACAACTGGCCTTATTGCAACAGATATAGATGATAGATTATCATAGATAATTTGATAACTATATGATAGATAGATAGATAGATAGATAGATAGATAGATAGATAGATAGATAGATGAAGTCAAAGATAGAGTGATGGAAAGTATTGCAATAGAAAGTGTTCACTAAATTTGTAGTTGTCAATCTCTAATGTTTATATGTATTAATTACATTTATGATTGTGAGTATGTGTACACTCAGGTGGTATTGGTAACACAGTATTCACAGTAGAGATGAATTGGTGGATTTTAGATTACAAATTTTACAATAAAATTTACAATGATTTTTCAAAGAGAAAATTGACATGAGATAATGGGAGAATCAGGGATATTCTCCAATCATCTACCTTATGTGCCTCATGATTCTATTGTCAAAATGGAAAACCAGGGTGGAGAGTAATAAACAAGGAAATCTAATTTAAGTGATATTTGCCTTTTGTTATTGGTTCCTTTTCAGTATTTACTCTTTTGAAGGCCTGGCCCACCAGCTCCCACAAAAATACATGCAGGCTTATATTTATTTATAAATGTCCAGCCTGATCTTGACTTGTTCCTAGCCAGCTTTTCTTAACTTAAATTATACCATTTATATCTTGCCTTTGGACTTTTTTACTTTCTCTATTTCTGTATACCTTTCTTCCAACTCCAAGGTTTGTTGAATAGCTTGGTGACTGTCCCATGGAGTCCTCCTCCTTTTTTTTTTTTTTTTTTTGCTCATTCCAGATTTCTCCTCCTATTTATTCTGTTTGCCTGTCAGTCTGCCTATCCTTTATCCTGCATTTCTATTGGCCATTCAGCTCTTTATTAGACCAATCATGTGATTTAGACAGGCAAAGTAACAAAGCTTCACAGAGTTAAACAAATGCAACATAAAATAATCTAAAACATCTTTGCATCATTAAACAAATGTTCTACAGCATAAATGAATGCAACACATCTTAAAATAATATTCTACATTTGCCTGTCTCCAACATCAATTCTTAAATTAAATAATATCACTATCTTTCTATTTACAATTTCTCTTTCTTTAGCCAACCAAAGTTTTATATAAAACATTTATTTCTTATGAAGCACTACTTTCTACAAAAAAATCAAATAAGCTTAAAATATGAAGGAAACGTGTAAATTATGCAAACATATTTTCCAAATCAATTCTCCTTTTCAAAAAGTACAGTTGTCCTTCAGCATTTTGAATATATCACATTAAATTACCGAATGATAGATTTACCTACTGAGGCAGCTGTCTTAGAATAAAGGCAAAAGGTAAGTAGATAGAAGGCAAAGCATCCAAGTCCCATCAACAGCTCTATGAACGGTATCACATGAAGTAAGTGGTCAGTATTTGAACTTGTTTTGATATATAAGAAAATATCATCCCATACAATTCTATCCATCATTCTGGCAAAAGTTTGTCTGCTTTTTAATTTTTAAAGTTATTTTTGGAGATAATTGATATTATACATGAATTTTTGAGAATTTCTGTGAGTTCTAGTACTCATAAAAATTACTGGGCTCAAATTTGCATTCATATGTTCCTTAGCTGTTGTTTACTAACTCATGGATTATTAAAGTCTGCAGACTTTCACCATCACAAAATAAAAGTCTAGTTGACTCATCAGTTTACTATTCTCTTTTATTAGACACAGGATTTTCTCCACAGACAAAAAAGGATAAATTTTAAATTAGAAATATAAGTTGAGTTTAAACTGGTAGCTTATGTCAAATTTTTAACTTTATATTATAAAGATAACAAAAGAAAGTAGAAGAAATTTCTAGAATCAAAACAAAACAAGAATTATTAAATAGTAATAACTTTGAATTACAGTGAATAATACATATTTGGAGACTTTAAAATACATGTTTTATATATGAATACCATGTATATTTTCTATCCACTAATTAATCAATTCAGTTTGTTCTTTTTTCTATACAAAACAATTGAGTTTATCTTTGTGCATAGTAACTTTTGAGGCATTTCACATATTTATCTTTTTGTTACCAAATTCGATTTGGTAGCATTTCATGAAGCTTAGCTAATTAAAATATCATTTAACTAAAACAGATATAAGGGTCATTTGCTTATTTGTTGATGAATTATTTATAACATTAATGAAGAATAAATTTTTGAAGATGTTTACTATTTGAATTCTGATTTCATCAGAATTTTTTTTACAAACTTATGTGAAGCTTTTTCCTATAGCACAAAATTAATTCCAGGGACACTGAGTTGCTTTGTCTCCCACAATCTTCTTCCTGTAAGACTATCTGAATAGAGATCCGGTGAGAACAGGGAAAGATTTGCTAAACTGTATTTGAATGATTCTCCTGTGTGATGTTAACACTTCATCAATACGCAATAACAAAATACAAATTCAAAGTAAGATTGCACTCTAAAAGACTCAAATCCCACAGAGTATTATATAGTCAATAAAAGTATTTTTGAGATCTGAGAAACTAATCTGTCCTCCTGAAAATCACCCAGACACCCTGTATCCATCTCTAAACTGTTAAAAAAAAAAAAAGAAAAAATGATCCTCAAAACTTGTAATTAAGAATTGTAACTATGATCCAGAGTTCTTGTTTTGACAAATAAAGTAACACCATGATCATTACACGATTAATCAAGTTTACTAAAAATGTGTTATTTTAAGGGGACTTGGATTTAGAAAGAAAAGTTGTAATCTGCCACCATGTAGAATAAATAGATGTTGTGGTATGATTATTTGAATCTGTTGCCAAAGCCACATGCTGAAACTCTAATCTTCAAAAGGTAAGATAAAACATTAGAGACATTGGAGAATGTGACTTTCATTCTCATTCAGCTCACTTATTTGACTTATAGCAGTAGCTCTTGAGTTTTAGGAGCTGTGGGGAAGGAATGAATGAACTTTTCATGTGGAGGCAAAAAATGCCCCCTAACATCAAGGACCAGGATCCTATGACATATGTGTATATTCAAATTTCATAACATTTGTGAAAAGAGTATTTGGAGGTGGCACCTGTGGAAAAAATCATTAGATCATAAAAGCCCAAAATCCATGGATAAGATTATGCCTTTACAGGACCAAAGTAATTTTGCCATGTGAGAACAGAAGAAGGAAGGACGTTGTAAACCAGAAGATGTAAATAAAATTTGCTGGCACATTTACTTTTCCACACTTACATTTTTAATTAAAATTATATGAAAGTTATTTCAACAACCAGGGAAAGATTATTCTGTGATAACTGTCCATTTTCTGGTTCTCTAGGTGCTGCAATACTGAAAGCCAAGAGGTTGTCTCATGAGGCATGGCACTAGATCCATGACATTGCTATCAGTGGTACTATCACTAGACATCACTTTTCACCTGTCATCTACATTAAGAAAATATATTTACTCAATGGTCTGGTTTGGGCAGTGTAATTTTTTTTTCCAGAAAACATTCTCTTTCGTTTCATTATTTATATAAATATTTTAATGCAATATATTTGATCATTTTCCCCTCCACCATCCCCTTCCAAATTCCTACCACCTCTCTACCCACATAACCTCATGGTCTTGCTGTCTCAAAAACAAAAACAGAAAAACAATAAGCATCACAACTCAAAAACTAAATAAAACAAAGAGCCAATATATAGTTCTGGGTCTCAGCCACAGGCTACATGAGTGTATCAATCAGTCCTGTTGTGTCTGGAAGACTGCGATCTATTGATCAGTGTCTCAGTCAGCTGTATCTGAAAAGTTTCTTCTTGCATTAGATGGAATGCACACAACTGGACAATGTACAGAGAGTGAGAGACTTTGGAATACTCAGCCCTAACCAAGATGTCTTCATCAAATCTCTCACCTTAATGCTCAGGAATTTTTAGCACAAGAGGAGGGGAAACGATTCTAAGAGTAGAGAGATTGTGAATGTCTCCATTTTTATTTCCATTAAGATAAAGGCACTGGATTTAGATTATTATTCAAATAATGACACTGCAGAATCACTCTTTCTGCTCTAAAATTTCTGAATATTACTTGATTTTACTATTTGTGGCCCGTACTTGATTTAAGTGGTATGTCTTCTTTCTGGTGCAATAATAAAATGCTTTCACTGAAGCATTTAAGACAGGAAGGGTTTCTTCTAACACATAGCTCAGATCAGGGTAGTAATGAAAAAAAGAGCATAATACAGCTGGATTCAATACTCTCAAGGCGGGAAAGTCAAGGGTGAAGAAGTCACGTCAGTGTTTAGCTTACTTCCTCCATTTAATAACAATCAGGAACGCATGCGCTGGAAATAGTTCCGCCCACAATGTAGACAGGCCGAAGCACATAACTAAAAACATAAGATGACTGCCCCCCAGAGGCTCGCCTAACCTAGATAATTCCCCACAGGTATGCCAGACGGCTGTTTCCCAGTTAACTCTAGTTCTACCTAAATGACTCTCAGGACTGCCCATCACAGTATGCATCTATTATTTTAAATAAATAGAGTTCTTCCTTATAACATATTTTCAAAACTAGGAAATATATGTGTAATCCCAGAACAAATGCAATTTTATGCTATAACTTATTTATTTTCCATCATTGTAGAAATGTCTCATTATTTTTTGCCAACAATTTAGTCTCAATTGAGGACAGCAATAAATAGTAAGTGACATAGTAAAAATCCTTACATTTTTTTCACTTATGTTCATAAAGTATGGATAACACAACCTAAAATAATCTTATTTCTTTTTATTGTAAAATAACAACATGATTGTTTTAGCAAATCTCACATGGTCATCCAACTTCTGGAAAGGCAAATGGTCAGGAGATGACTGATGTTTTCCTTGAAAAGTTATTAGCCTTCTATGAGGTCATTGCTATATTTGGAATCTTGTAGATATTAACTTATGCATGCAAATTTTGCATTCCAGCAAATTCCATTACAAGACACAACAAAATATTATTTGTTTTCTTTCAAGTAATGGAAAATAATGTAAAACATGTTAATTTAATGTATTTTTGATTTATTATTCAGTGATAATCAAATAAGTAACCTCAAACTATTGACATAGACCAGTGTTTCACTTTATGGCTCACAATGATATTTATTCAAATAATAGAATGGGGTTCTGAAAAATAAATTAAATACAAATATTTTAACTAATATTTTAAAGAAATTCTACTTGAATAATAAATTTCCTATACAATTATCTTGACTTTGTTTTATTAGTTCATACCCTATCAAGTTGACCTAAACTTGGAAATAAGTCTACAAGAAAAGTTTTTGTTAAGGAACAAAATGCCATTATGATAACTAATGTGTTTATAAAATTTCTAAATAAAGCACGGGAAGCATACATTTCCAGGAAACACAAAGAGAAGGGCAAAGGAAGAAAATAATATGTGAAAGAACACAAATAAGTAACATGTGTGTCTGTGGAAATACATTGCTTTGCTAAGTGTCCTATTTTGGGGGCTGATATTGAATCTAATCTTTATTTTTTTTTAAATTGCCCAGCTTTAAGTAGTGCAATTATGTTTTAATAATATTGGGAGGCATCTGAAACCCCAAACTGCAGTGCTGGAGAAATACTTGTCAAATGTAATGAACGTTAAATGGAACTGTGGAAAGTTTCTAAGCACTGACAATGTCAACCTTAGCCTAGGCTCTGAGAACTGCAATAGGAGGAAGTTACCCTCACTCTGCTGCACTTCAGGAAGGGCCTGACCACAGATGATGACACATCCCCATCTGACTCAGATTCACTCTCTACTGCTCTTCTGATCCCTGTCAGATGTGTGGCTAAATTCTCATTTACCTATAACAACAGCAAAGCCAGATCTTGCCCCATTTGTGTTAACTTGACCAAAGTAAACAGCCGAATACAACATTCTCATGCTCCAAAACGGTTACCTAGCTTGCTGCTCAGTCCTCTAAAATTACTAGACATGGAAATGAATAGATTTTGTCCAGCTGACAAAGACATCCCTTGATGGCAAAATCAACTCCTACTATAAATCATCCCAACCATTTTTTGTCTAATGCACTTCATAAAATTTTAAAGCAATAGCGTTCTGCCAAGACACTCTTCAGAGCAGGATGCAGGCTTGGATAAGTAAAATTCCTTACATACTCCTGACTTTCAAAGATGAAGCATAAAAATGTGTATCTTATAAAGAGATGAGAGCACTTTTTTTTACAAGGCATTCAAAGGCATAGCATCTTAAATATACAAATTCCAACTATGAAATCCTTATAACTTTTAGAAAGCTTTTTCAAAATTGCCTAAGTTTAAAATGAACATTGGTTTAATACAATTTAATAGTGGAATTGTTAAAATTTATTGAGTACACAGACACACAGATGTGTGCACACAAACACATGCAAGCGTGTGCACACAAAACCCTGTTTATTGACATACATTACAGAGAGCTAGGCAGAAAGAGGAAGCCTTTTTGGAAATTTAACTAATACTGCTGTTATTATTATAACTTTTCAGTGTTAGCTATTCTTATTCCGTTTCAGTTTTGTCATCTTGTTTTAAGGTGTTGTCATCTTTCATTTCTGAGCATGTGATAAAAAAGTACATTTTTGAGCATATGAAAAACAATATTGAGTTTGGAAAATGAGTCAACTTTAGCTAGCTGGTTGTGAGAACACCATTGGACATGATTTACACTGAGACTTGAGAGTCTATGTAACAATATCAAGAAAAACAATTTATATATGATACTGTAAGTTGCCAGAATGAAACAAAAATTTCTCCAAATTATGAGCATATTTTAATATATAAATATTGAAAATTATTATACAGAGGTTAAAAAAACAGGATACACTGATTTTTAAAAGAAGATTGTGGCTATACTCCCACACAAGCCTCGTTGAAAAGTCTGGTTTATGGTTCATGGTAACTAGTTTATAAGAAAGACAAATATATTACTCATTTATTCATTTGCTCATTGTAACAGTGATCATGAAAATCCACTAGCTACAGACAGGTTTTCTTTGGATTACTAACTTATTTTTGGTAGTTTGATAAGTAAACAATAGTATCTGATCTCAGGAAATATTTATTAAATTTAGATAATAAGCTACAATGACAAAAAGTGGATAAGTTACGTTATTTTAGACACTAAATACCATTGTTACTTTTCTTATTGTTGAAACAAAATACCTGACGAAAGAAACATGAAAAGAAGAAAGGAAGGGAGAATTTACTTTTCTTCAGGACTTGAGAGTGCAGTCAGTTCTGGAAAGAAAGGAGCCTAGAAGTCTGAGATGACTGGCTACGGTCGGGATCTATAGAGAGATAAATGTTAGAGCACACATTTTCTCCATTTTATCTTTGTCATTCAGTCTGTGCTACCTCTCCACGAGATAGAGCTGTCCACATTGAGAGTTAGCATTGAAACCTGTCTGAAATCACCCTCACAAATACTTCCTGAGGCATATTCCCCGAGTGATTCCAAATAGTCAAGTTGACATATATATCTATACGTGTGTGTACATATGTATAAATGTATGAATCAACTATCTGTACTGTATATATCTACACATATTTATGCAGTATATGCATATATGTGTATATATATAGATACATATGTATGGGTGTGCCAGCAACCAATATTCATAAACAAAACTACTCCAGAGTCTTAAACACAGAAGACACTGGTACTTCTATGAGTTATGAATGACCCTCATAGTTAGTTAACATGGCTGTTAGGTCATGGGTCATGTGATGGAAAACAACACTAGATATAGCGCATAAAATTTTACAAAGACAATTTCATAGATAAGCATGAATTGGTTGTGCTTTATGCCTCTAATTAGTCCCAGGTAATATTTTTTAGAAAAATGCTGTAAACATTTATTTTACTTTATTGTAAACAATTGAAATAAACTCTCTAATGACAAGTTTTGGAACATTTTACATATGGGTCTTGACACCATCATTTTAAGAATTGTTATCTTCAAATTCTGTTTTTAAAGGGAAGAACTGCCATAATGAAAAGCCAGTCTTACCACCATGCCCTCTGTTAAGGAAGCAGCGGGAGGGGGGGAGCGGGAGGGGACTGGGAGAAGGGGAGGAAATGTAAATTCTTTTTTTTTGAAGGGAAAAAAATAAAAGAATATGGGGGAAAAAATAAAAGCCAATCTTCAGTACATTGAGAGCATTTTAAAAGATATAGATGTGATATAGAGATCATACCACGATGATTTAATTGTGCAAAACATAGCATGTAGAACTGAAACACAAGAAACCAGAAAACAAACAGGATTAAGAATTCAGCTTTAATAAATGTTTAACTAACATGATGGGGCTTCTCCTTGTAGTTGAAAGTTTTAGACTATTTACTGCAAAATGAGGGAAAGTGACTCTTTGAGATTTTTAGTAAAAATATATTCACATTGAAATCTTTCATTTTTGATAGGTGATATTTTATAGCAGGAGAAAATACATCTTGTCTAACTCAGAACGAAAGCATCAGAGAGGCAGAAAAAAAGCATGTTGGAAACATTGAATTTGTTTCAGAAACAGTATGCTATAGTGTTGCGATACAGCTGCATTCACAAAAGCTATCTTCTTTGTAACTTCCTTCTAGCTCTCATAGTTGACTGCCAGATTCTGCCTTCCATCCACAGAGATCATTTTATGTACATATGACAGGAAATAAAATAAGCTAACCTCGGCTCTACCTGCACACTGGACATTGCTTTTTCCACTGATACATAGATCCAGGTGTTCCTGACAACTCCCAGCTTTCACATGTCAGAATGAAAAGTCACAGGGCACGAGGAGACTTGAGGTTGGGACAAGTTCAATCAAACAATGTGGAGCATCCCTGAGTGTAAATGTGAAAAACAGCAGGGACGGTATATTACAGCACAGACAGTTTGCATAAAGGGATTCCCATCTCTCTCTCCTTTGCAATGAACCAGTGTAAATTGCATTTAAACAGGAAGACTGTGGACAATCCAATCAGATGTACTTTCTCAGAACTAATGACTGTGCATTAGAACACATAGTGAACAATAGGACACATAGTTTTAGCACAAATAATAAAAATCCAGGGATGGATATTGGGGTTCAAGCTGAAGATCAGAAAAGCAGTCAAGTCACTAGAGAGTTCTTACCTCTACCAAGGCTCAGAAAAAGGATGATCCTGTCCTCAGCATGACTGCAGACTGCAATGATCTCCACCAAATCTCAGGCAGCAATGAGCTCTTGCCTCCTCCTGCCTTATATACCTGCCCAGACATATCAATCCTGTCTTCACCTCCTTAGTGATGAGATAAAAGGCATGTGACTCCAGAGTACTGGGAACACTTTGGTGTGAGTTCTATATCTCTTTATAGACAGATTTAATCTCAGGTAGTCCATGGTATCCTCGAATCCTGGGATTAAAGGTGTGTGCCACCACTCCCTGGCCTACAATGGTTTAGCTATACACTCTGAACTTCAGGTAAACTTTATTTATTAAAATACAAATAAAATATCACCATACATAGTAAACATAATGGCTATGTTCTGATGCTTTTGAAAGGGACACAGCCAGGGCAGGAACTTAAATTTCAACCTGTTCTAAAGGTCCATCTTACTATCAATTACATTTTTATAGTGTTATATATTAAATAAATTCTTTAATCCCTGTCTATTATTTTCAGAGTTTTAATAAAACCTTTAAGTCATCCAATTAACATATGAAAAATCAATGAGCAAACTGTTAATTATATATAAAATATTTCATTCATTGCCCAACTATGAGACAAAGTACCATTAGGTTTTAGTGCTATGGCCAAAGAAGTAATTACATGGGTTAAGGATATGTAGTTAATAAAAGGCTGGTAATAAACTCTGAAATTAATAATATCAAAATGTATTCCAAATAACATACTAATGTTGGAAAATTATTTGGGAAATTTAAAATTATGTCAAAAAACATGTTTTGTCATTTTAATATTGTAATTTCATCGAAAAAGAGATACGTTCATTCAAAGGGTTATCATGGTTAGCCATACACATAAAACAAATAATTATGAAGTTTTCTGAATGTCAGTATTAAAAGAAATGAGTATAGATCACCCAGACATATTCCTATAAAATGTTGGGCCTAGAAAGGTTTGCCAGGCAAATGTGATATTATGAATGTAATTGACCCCAGTAATCTCACAGGGAATTGCACTATTAGGAGGTGTGGTTTGTGGCTTTGTTGGAGTAGATATGGCATTGTTTGAGGAAATGTGTCACTGTGGGGGTCAAGCTTTGAGATTTCCTATCATCAGGACACTGCCCAGGTCTCTACTGCTTTCATGTTGCTTGTAAGATGTAGCACTCTCAGATCCAGAACTCCATCTGCCTACAAAGCTGCTATACCCTCTGTCACGTGATAACAGACTGAACCTCTGAAATTGCACTGAATCACCACAATTAAGTTTTCTTTATAAGAGTTGTCATGGCCATGATGCCTCTTTTACAGCAATGAAAACCTAATAAGCAATGCTTAGTTCTTAAATAGAAATCTCTAATTTATATTATAGTATGGATAAATCTAAAATTTTGCTTATAGGATATATGTTAATAAGTAAATAAAAATGATTTTCATAACTATCAATTTAGAACAAATGTGTTCAGATAAATTTTAATGTAGGAAATTGAAATACATAAATGATAACATGAATTAAATTTGGTTTAAATTATATATATATATATACTATTAAACTTGGTATAGTATGATCATGTGTGTATTTTCATGCTTATGAAGAGGTACATGTGGTGGTCTTAGGACAGCCTTATCCTTATCTTTCATACACATTTTGTCTGTGTAGATGTAATATCTCACTGTCTGGAATTCACGTTTATGGTTACACTGACTGCCCAACAAATTATCATTGCTACTGCCATTTTTTCTTAAGGCATGGATCTCAGGTATTTATACTTGTAGAGCAAACCCTGTACCAAAAGAGCTAACTTCTCAACACTTTCACAGTTTGAGAAAAACATATATCTTGTTATTTTATCACATTAATAATATAGAATTACTATCATCATCCAAGAAAGATTCCACGAAAAAAGAATAATGGATGGAAGACTGTTTTATACTCAGAGAGAGGGGACATGAGGAAAAAGAGAGAAAGAAAGAGACAGATGAGAGAGAGAGAGAGAGAGAGAGAGAGATAATTAGTCATGAATATGAACTCACATAATTACAGATGCTGAGCATTACCACATACTGCAATCCACAAGCCAAATGAAGTAAGCCAGTGGTAAAATTCCATCTGAATTTAAAAGCCCAAGAGTCACTGATCCAGTGATAAAAATGCCAATCTGGTCAAAAGGCAGAAACACTTAGAGTTATGATTTGAGAATCTAGGAGAATCTGGATATCCTAACTTGAGATGTTATTAACCTGCCTTAACCTTTTACTCTATTCAAGTACCCAATAGATTGGATATCACCGGTGAGGGCAATTACAACAGCTTGTACCTTTGGAATGCACACCTCATTATTCTTCTTTAAAAAGACATGAATGAGTAGAAACAAGTAGAAGTAATGTTCTTTCAACTACCAGAACATCCTTTAGCCTTGTCAAATTTTCATATCATATTAACACAGTTTTCAACATTTCATTAGTACCATATCCTTTATAGATGCACAGAATGCCTAGGCAGGGTTTTCTTTACTCAGAAATTATGTATTTATAGCAGTCCATTGTTTTGCTATATAAATCAGAACAACAGACACAGAGAGAAGTTCATACATATGGACTTTTTCATGCAATGTAAATTCTGAAGCTCAATACATTTTATAATGTTAGTATTTCCATACAGTTTTCAATTTCTTGAGTTTAATATATATATATATATATATATATATATATATATATATATATATATATATATATATATATATATATATATTCATTCACCTCTTGACAGACATATGGAATGTTTCCAGTCTGGAATGTTATGAGCAGAGCTGCTGTGAATATCTTATCCAAGTATTTTATAGACACATGTTTTCATTGTTCTTGTGTAAATACTCATGATTGGAGTGGGAGGCTCCTGGGGAAGGTGTAGACATAATTATATAAGAAAATTTTAGTCACTTTTCCAAAGTGGTTGTAACATTGCACAGTGCCAACAACCAAGTGAATTCCAGTTTTTCCACAATCTTATTATTTTGTATTTTGAGATATTTCATTCTGGCTTTGATTCATATTCCTTTGATGGATCATGAAGATGATTGAATCTTCAAGTACATTTCGATGAGTTATCTAAGACTATGGGGTTTACTATTATTGTTATCTTTCCCTTTTACTTGATGAGAGTCATAGTCTAGCCGTGTTTTGTTTCCTCACAGCAAGGCTCTGCCAAGGAAGGGGTCTGGTTACTAACCATTTGCCTCTTTCCAACCAAGCCAAATCTCAGTCATGCCGCACCTGGGAAATGTCATTCATGATTTTCCAGTCGTACCTGTGTCGTTGTTTCTCCATTATGTCTAAAGCATGCTTTAGTTGCTCCTTCCAGTTTTAAATCAGGACTTTTGGGTTTGTTTTGTTTCTAGTGGGATGGTTGGCTCTCTGCAAGCATTTCCATCAAAAGCATAGGTGAAGATGTCACTAGAATTTTTTCTCAGAATGACTACATGTATGTTATCTAACTTAAAAAGTACAAGCTAGCGGTCTTGCTTCTCATCCTCTATGAAGCCTCTTCGGATGTCTTGTTGTCCATATTCATTTCAGTTCTGTGGACACACCTCACACAGCTACTTCTGGGAAGTTTGGGTTTTGCATCGAGCCTCTCCTGTTTGAAAATCTCACTTCCTGGATATTTTTGTTGCTGTCTCTTTCTTGCCCTTCTGATATCACCTCACAGAGAGAAAATTTGACTCTCTAAGAAACTGGTTCTGCTGACAATTAAACTTGTTCACCAGAAGTTTAAGAGAATTAGTGAATATCTTCCAGGTTTAGAAATAGATTAACTTTAATGACACATCTGAAAATTATTTTAGCAAATCAGTATGTGTGCATATTGAGAAATAACATGTTTGTGAATAATATGCAATCATGAATAAGATTTACTTTTTATTTAAAAATATGTGTCTTATGGGCTGTCTATATCCAGTCTGAAGTATTTGAGTGCAAGTATATTGGTCAACTTCTTCCAGATGAAAAGTAAAAACTGTATAGGGAGGTACATGGAAAAGGGAAAGAAAGAAGAAAAGAAATATTAGATGTGGAAGATCTAAGACCATATTTATTATAGGAATACACTCTTAAGATTATACAGTTTGAGATGTTCCATGCTATAATGTCTTTTGCTACAAAGTAAAAACATGTAGCTGCCTAAGTCCATAAATTTGATTATCTGTAAAGTACAGAATTGATACAAATTCCAGAGTCTGAAGTTCAAAGACTTGGAGTTCTGGTATCCAAAAACAAGAAACTCTGAGTTTCTTAGCTCCAGAAAAGAAGCCCCAGATGAACTATTATGTGTTTTTCCCTTCCATCTGCGCCTTCAGTATTGATAATAGCACCCATTAACAAGATGCTGATAGATCATTACTCAGCCTACTATTTCAAATGCCAGTTTATTTATTCGTGATACATTTATACTTTCTTACCCAGAAATTATACTTTCCACTCTTCCTTCATAGTTGTTTACATTAATACACATATGTTAATATATATCTTAATTTTGTGTATTAATTTTTAAATACTTGTGGCATAACTATGTATCTACCTATCCATTTATGAAAATAAACTAAGAAAACCTTTATTGCTCCCATATTCAAGACTTATAATATTATTGTTTTACAAGTCTTTTTCCTCTTATATTCTAAAAGAACTAAGTTTGAATAATGAAAGGAGTGCCCAAAATCAACTAACATACTTGGAAAATGTGTGGAAAACACATCTGGGTAACTATAAATTCTACAGTGAAAATAAAAATCATGAATTTCCAACTATTTAGATTGTAATGAAAAGTAGCACTTGATAACCAAAACTTGCAATGTTGAGTAATTGTTTTAGGATAGAAAGTTTACAGAAATTTATAACACTTAACTCAAGAAGGGTTAAGATAGATATAAAGTTACTGGTGAATGAGACAATGCAAAGCATATGTGAAAGAAAGCCATATTCTCAATCACTAAATTAATAACTAATCAAATTGATGTACTTGTAGGACCTTTAACACATCGTTATACCTGTAACATAGCCTGAACGGAAATTGTCCTTTGAAGCAGATGATATGGGTTCAAAATGCCCTTAAAGGTGAAAATTATTATCTAACCATACCCTTCATTAGGTAGTTGGTCCTATTGGAGACACATTGTTGTGCCTGCCACAAAGTAGGTAAGAGCAACACTTCTGTGTTGACCCCATCTGTTAGAAAGAAATACAGAAAGCTATATGGACACTAATATTAGGAAATAATATTTAAAATGTAAGGTTAAAACACTATGACAAGATTAAACAATCCAGAACCAAAATTGAGAGTGATATTTACCCATAAAATGTCAGAAATCTGGACTTCAAGATTTTAATCATCTCACTGGAACTCACTGATTATGTAACTGACAGCATTTGCTATATTCCTCCTTTCTCTTTCTCTCTCTCTCTCTCTGTGTCTGTCTGGCTCTCTCTCTCTCTCTCTCTCTTTCCTTCTCTCTCTCTCTCTCTCTCTCTCTCTCTCTCTCTCTCTCTCCCCTCTCTCTGGTTTTCTCTGTGTATCTTTGGCTGTCCTAGAACGTGCTTTGTAGACCAGGTTGGTTTTGAACTCACAAGAATTTGCCTGCCTCTGCCTCTTGAGTGCTAGGACTAAAGGCATGCGGCACGGCACCTTGCAATTATATTCTTATAATAAGACTTTAAATTGCTTATATGAAGACAAACATCCCCTGTCTTGTATTTATATCTATTTCCATAGTTGGAGACATGGCTGAGGTGTTATCTCTTACTGCTTCTCCAGAGGATCCAGGTTTGATTCACTATACCCTCATGGTGGCTTTCAATTATATTTTTTTGCAGCCCCAAGGTATCTAGTACCCTATTCTGGTTTCTATGGGGACTGCACAAAATCAAATATAGACCAAACACTCATACACACAAAATTTTAAAGCGTTAATGTTATAAAAATATGTATTTCCTAGAGTACTTCTTATTAGCAATAGGCCAATTGGAGAAGAACAAACATTGAAGTATCACTGACCTAGGGAAGAGAATTCAAGTTTTTTGAACTAGCATTCTAGGGCTTAAAGTTAACAGTGACTGCAGCTGGAAGTATAGAGAAGAGAAAACTGAGACAAATGTATATTCTTCTTCTCTTGCAAAGTCTTTTAGAACAGAAGTTGATATGGAAGGATTTCATAGCCCTTTCTGTCTGCTACAATCTGTGTTTTCTCACAACCCCCCACTTCTACTTATTGTTGGGCAATGATGGTCACAGTGGAAGTGACATGGCAGTCAGTTTCCATAATGTCAGAAGCTTTCAGTGAGCGCAGGACATGCCCTGCCATGGACGTGGGACAAAGCTTCACTGCTGGATTTTCGGTCTTGAGTCTGTTATTTGGTTATAAAATCAAGGCACTCTCATGGAGTAAGCAGCAGAGTAGAAACCAGGAAAAACCCAGGGAGACTGCAGGGTGTGGACAGTTTCATAGGAGTTGCAGAAAGCAGCTCCTTCAGTAGGCTTATGGTTTCTTGAATACAATATCATTCAGCACAGCCGCAATCAGCCCTAAACTTACCAGGCGTTGAGGAATGGAATTACAAACAACAAAATGAAACTTATATCAATTTGACATTTCCAGTGAATGACATGGTGTGCGCAGTCATCCAAGAGGCAGTAAATGGCAATAAGAGAAGGGCTGTTCTCACTAGTCTTTTTTAGTGTGGTGTGAAGTCACAAAAATATCTTCCCTACACAAAAACACCCTTTGACTTAAACAAGAACAAAAGACTTATGCCATAAACTTAACTATAACCAAGATACAACCCAATATTACTCAATATCTAGACTAATAATTAAAAAAATAACTAAACAAGGAGGCTGGAGAGAAGGCTTAAAGATAAAGAGCACTGGCTGCCCTTCCAGAGGACCCAAGTAAAATTTTCAGCACCCACAAGACAGCACACAACTGTCTGTAATTCCAGTTCCAGAAGATATGACACTTTCACATAAAGACACACACAGAACACAATGCCAATGCACATATAATAAAAATTGATCATTAAAATTTAAAAACAAAAACAGGCTTAAAGAAGCGGTTAGTAGAAAAGCAAAATAGAAATAATGAATCATAAAATAAAAGAAGGAAAAATAAACCAAGTAAAAATACATAACTGTAACATTTCTCACAAAGTTGGCAAAAGGCATGAATTTAAAGAGCCAGAAAACTGCAAAGTTTCAAGTTCAAAATTGGAAAACACTGGGAAACACATCCAGCCAGTGATGAATTTAACTGCTTGAAATTGCTGATGAAGAAAGGACTTGGCCACAGCCCAATGGCCTTATAGGAATGCCAAGATTTAATTCTCTGGCATGCTGGAAAGGTCAGGATACAAGGTGTTAGAATTTTAATGACTTCCCTGGATTAGAAAGGAGCACTGAAGAACTCATCACCCATGTAAGATTGGTCCTCTCAGGTGTTCAAAGTTTACTGTATTGTATTGTGTGGCATACACTTTTAACACCAACCTTTAGGAGGGTGAGACAGGACAGTTTCTGTTAATTCAAAGAGAGTCTGGTCTCCATAGCAAGCTTTAGGCCAGCCAGGGATACATAGGGCAACCATGTCTCTAACAAAAGGTATTATGTATAATGATGCTATCAAATATGAAAGACTAGAAAAAAATTTCTATATGGATAATTTTTAAAAATCTAAAACTGTGCTCATGGATTCTGTAGAGTCTGGTAGAAGAACCCTTTCTCACTTACTGAAAAGTGTTTATTTTTTTATCTACTTTTTTAACTTAGAAATTTAAAAATAATTTACTGAGAACCCGATATTTCTCACTCATCTTAAAACTAATGTATGAAGCTGTAATTATCATTGCTGCTCTTTTTTTATTCTTCAAGCTACTCTTCTCATTTCTTCTGATAAATTAATTTGTATAAATCTCATCTTTTCTTATTTCCTGTCATTTCTATTTATATATTTGTAGTATGTAATACTCTCTCATTCATTCTCTTTCTTCCTATCTCTCTCTCTCATGTGTATGTGTGTGTGTGTGAATTTATCTCAACATTTTGTGAGTGAATTATGTATGAACTCAAAGAAGTTACATGATAGGTACTTCATTTCATTTGTTCATCTATTTATTTTATATCCAGGCCATAGCCTCACTCCTATCCTCCCCTCCCACTCCACGCCCCCCATCCCCACTCCACATCCATCCTCTAATCCGCTCCTCTTCAGTCTCCATCCAAAAAAGGGTAGGTCTCCCATGTGTATCAACACAAAATAGCATACCAAGTTGCAGTAAGACTAAGCACCTCTCTATGTGTTAAGGCTGGACAAGGTGACCCAGAATGAGGGGTAGGGTCCCAAGTGCCAGTAAAAGAGTCAGAGACATCCCCTCTTCCAGCTGTTAGGAGTCCCACAAGAGAACCAAGCTACACAATTGTAACATATAGGAAGAGTGCCTCTTATAATGGTCAGTAGAAAAGCCACTTAAAAAGCAATATTTTAAAAAATAACACCATTAATACCTAGGATAACCAGAGAGGCTGCATGGGCCTGAATTCAGTATTATTTTTTTATTAAACATTCATTTTCAGTGCCTATTATACTGACCATTTTAAGAGGCAGAAAATAATATTAAAGATTAAAACCCCAGGAACCGAAATTGGAACTCCATATATTATCTAATAATAAAATATGAATCAAAGATACTATATTATGGAAGTTATCACTTTCTCTATATTTTCTAGACATTCCAGGATTAATTAAATTTTAATGAATATTCCTTAATCTAAAATTAGTGAGCGCCTCTAATTCAAATCTCAAGAGCATTCTTTTTATCAAAATAGTAATTTTTATTAAATAAAGTAGAAGGAAAGAAATTTGACATGTGCCTCGGGATTTGTGTTAAAATAATTACAACATTAAACCTAAGTTTAGTTTTCTAGGAGCTTATAATCATCTTTCTACCTAAGAAGGGAATCATACATAGGAAGCTGAGTTCTTAAATATACTTTTAAATTTCATAAAAATTCTGCCAAATGCTACTGTCAGGATGTCATACAAATATAATAATGCACAACATTGAAAAATCAGTAGACACATAATGTATCAAAAACTTATGTTTCTAATTCAACACGTCAGGTTTTGTTCTTGCTATAACATGGAAGAAACCAAGACTGAAAGAATAGAGGCATGCTTTCTCCCCTAACTCAAGGACTTAACTACAATAGAGTTAAAGAAATTTGCTAAAAGTCTATGCTCCTCAATGCAAACCTTGTAATTCTGTATAAAATAATTGCTGTCTGCAATATTTTTATGGTGTGGAACAATTGTATCCTGTCAATTATGTTTTAAATAAATGCTGTTTGGCAAGTTATCAGGCAGGAAGTATAGGCAGACAATCACACAGGAAGTAGAGGTGGGGCAATGAGAACAGGAGTATTCTGGGAAGAAGGAAGCTTCCCCCCCCCCCACATGCCAAGTCCTGTCCAGATACCGAAGAAGAAAGATGTGACCTGCTTCACTGAAAAAGGTACCGAGCCATATGGCTAACATATACTAAAATAATGGGCTAATATAAGTTGTAAGAGCTAATAAGAAGCCTGAGCTAATGGGCTAATCAGTTTATAACCTAATGTAGACTCTCTGTGTGATTTTCTTTGGGACCTACTGGCTGTGGGAACTGGGCAGGACAAAAACCACAACAAGCAGGCAGTCCCTCGTGTTACATTTTTATTTGCAAATATTAGAATCATTTATTTTTTTTCCTGTTTGCTGTAGCACTAAGGTGTTTTTAGTGAGCAATTTGAAGAATGAGATATTGTTAAAAGTTTCTTTTCTAGTTCCATCCATTTGCATACAAATTTCAAGATGTCATTGTTTTTTGGGTTTTTTTTTTGGGTTTTTTTGTTTTGTTTTGTTTTTTGTTTGTTTGTTTTTTTTTTTTTTTTTTTTTTTTTTTTTTTTTTTTTTGGTTTTTTTTTTTTTTTTTTTTTTTTTTTTTTTTTTTTTTTTTTTTTTTTTTAACCACTGAGTAGTACTCTAATTTGTAAATGTGCTACATTTTCTTTATCCATTCTTTGGTTGAGGGGCATTTAGGTTGTTTCCAGGTTCTGTTACTGCAAATAATGCTGCTATGAACATAGTTGAACAAATGCCATTGTACCATGATTGAGTATCCTTTGGGTATATGGCCAAAGGTGCTTCTGCTGGGCCTTGAGGTAGGTTGATTGCCAATTTTCTGAGAAACCACCACACTGATTTCTAAAGTGTTTGTAAGTTTACATTCCCTCTAGCTGTAGAGGAGTGTTCCCCATGCTATGCATCCTCTCCAGAATAAGTTGTCATTGGTGTTTTTGATCTTAGCCATTCTAACTGGGGTAAGATGGTATCTCAGAGTCGTTTTGATTTGTGTTTCCCTAGTGACTAAGAATGTTGAACATTTCCTTAAGTGACTTTCTGCCATTTGAGATTTTTCTGGTGAGAATTCTCTGTTTAGATGTGTACCCTATTTTTTAATTGAATTATTTGGTATTTTGAAGTCTAATTTCATGAGTTCTTTTAATATTTTGGAGATCTGTCCTCTGTCTAATGTGGGGTTGGTGACAATCTTTCCCCATTCAATAGGGTGTCTTTTTGTCTTATTGACTGTGTCCTTTGCTTTACAGAAGTTTCTGACTGAGATAACCCAGACAGCATGGTATATATTCAAGCATAAGTGGACACTAGCTGTAAAACAAAGGATAAAGAGCCTATAGTCCATGACCCCAGAGAAGCTAAGTAACAAGGAGAACCCTAGGAGAAACATATAGATAGATAGATAGATAGATAGATAGATAGATAGATAGATAGATAGATAGATAGATAGATAGATAGATCTCCACCTGGGAAGGGGATGTAGACAAGTTCTCCTGAGAAAATTGAGAGTGGAGAGTACAGGGGTCGGGGGAGGAAGAAGGGTAGAAGGGAAGGGGTACAGAAGGGAAGGGGGAGGCAAACTTAAGGGAACAGAATGTTCAAGATGGGGAAAGACAGAGACTGAGAGCAAGGAAAGAGGTAATTTGACTGAGGGAGCTGTTATGTTATCAAGAAACGTGGCACAAGAAAATTCCCTGGAATCCACAGGATGACCCCAGTTAAGACTCTAAGCAATAGTGGAAAGGGTGACTGAACTGGCCTTGCCCTGTAGTGAGATAGATGACTATCTTAAATGACACTATAGAACCTTCATTTAGCAACTGATGGAAGCAGAGCCCTGGACTGAGCTCCCAAAGTCCAGTCAAAGAGTAAGAGGAGTGAGAATCTGAAAAGGGGATCAAGATCGTGATAGGGATACCCACTGAAACAGCTTACCTGAGCTAATAGGAGCCCAGCAACTCTAGCCTAACAGTGAGGGGTCGACCAAACTAGACTCACTAAATGTGAATGACAGTTGTATGACTGGGGCAGATGGTGGGGCCATTGGCAGTGAGACCAGAAGTTATCCCTACTGCTTATACTAGCTCTTTTGAAACCATTCTCTTTGGAAGGATACCTTGTTCACCTAGATATAGTGGGGAGGTCCTTGGTTCTGCCTTAAAGCAATGTGCTAGAGTTTGTTGACTCCCCATGGGAAGCCTTACCCTCTCTGAGGAGTGGATGGGGCATGAAATGGGAGAGGGATGGAGGAAGCAGGAGGAGGGGAGGGAGTGGACACTGGGATTAGTGTGTAAAATAAGAAAAGATAGTTTTTGTTAAAAAATAAATTTAAGAAAAAGTTTCTTTTCTATTATCTACAACTGAGCTACTTTTTCTGTCTCTCTTAGAGTTTTCTTTTGCTCAAACAATTTCCAGACTTTGATTTGAAGTTGGTATGGACTTGATTTTAGCTTTATAAAATTACATACAGAAAGAGTTATAGATTTAAGATCACATGGTTATCACAATACCCTAAGCATGACCTCTGCAATGAAAGACATAGAAGTATTCCAGAAATGGCAGGCATATCAGATCTCAAGATCTGTTTTCTAAATATCATTGCTCTATGAAAGAAGTCAGGTTTCTGGGGAGGGGGAGGCAACAGATGTGAACCTTTTTCACCTTGACTAAAGGTCAGAGTATTTGAGCTTATTTTTGTTCTTTCAAAGTTGATGACAACAGGTGTGGCTACAAACAAGCGATCCTGACCTAGGGTGTCATTGATTAGTATTTTGGGTATAGAGGTGGATCTGCTCCATCTGGACTAATGATCAGAGAATTCACATCTATTCCTTATATCATGTTAATGAATTCTGTGGCTTCCTCTCTCCCCCTTAGAGTAAAAGCCTGTGGAAAATAAAAGAGTGTGGTTCAGTATTCACTGAATTTCCCTTCTGGTGCTGTTTTGTGTTTCTGACTTTTATTTCTCTCATATCTCTGTTCCTTTTACTTAATAATTCCGATCCTTGTGTCCTATCCTAGAATGCACAAATTTCTTCGGGGCTGGAGCCTGACAGATGTCACCTCAATATGTGACTTATGACAGGTATCTCAGAGGAATGTATGTAATAAGGGGAATGGGAAGATAGAGAGAATCATCTAAGTCTATAGAGAAAGAACAACAGATATAAGTCAAAAGAGAGATTGAAGGACTGAGGGCAGGCCAGGACCATAGTTCCCACAAAAAAGTTACCAGTCTTAATGCCCAGAATAATCTCATAGTATCCAAAGGTCATTTACGATAACATAAATATCTGAGCATATACTGATAAATGCCTAAAACCTAAAAATATAAAAAAGGAAAGAATTTATATCTTCATTATAAACCCAAGTTATATAGAAGGAATGAAAACACAGCCAGAGATCTAGAAGTGTAAAGGCAATAAAATAATGACTAAGTTACAGAGCCCACTATAGACAGAAAACTATAACCAATCAGAATGCAGAGTAATGTAGCCCAGTCCCAGTTGGTAAATCTACAAAATATGTCTGCACTAAGAAAACACTACAGAACAGGGTTAAGAAGATTGTGAGAATTAGAGGAACAGGGAGTTTGCTGTGAGACTATGTCTTTTAGTAATATGGAAAGCTATGCCCATAAATTCTCTCCAACATGCATGCTCAAATGTAAGATGAACCAGAATAGCAGCAATGAACATACAAAATCAGATGGGGAAAAGCCTATAGGGTATCAAGCAAACACAAAGAAATATAGGCACCTCAGAAAGGCTAGGAGGGGGAGAGGTAGATTTCCCTAGGAAAGAACACACCAATTGCTTGTTTAGTGTCAAATGATCAGTTCTGAAAACGTAAATAGGGATAGCATAAATTTTCAGTAAGATAGTCTGATAAGTACAGAAGATTTCAGCTAACATCCTCAGAAAATATTCACGTGATTTGCTTCTAGGAGGCTGTTTTCTGAAATGTTCTGATTTGAGGCTTCTTCAGAAAGCACAACAGTTATCAATGAACTTATGCAAAGAATTAGATTTGGATAATGAAACAGAAAAATGATATTAATCAAAAATGTTAAAATCCAAATAAAGTTTATCCCCTTGTATATGTTATTGTACTGACATGAATTTCTTAGTGTTTCAATGTACACAAGGAATACTTAAGCAGAGACAATAAGGAGAAATAGCATAAAGGTCATATGAGAACATTATGCTTACTTTATAATTATAATCTGAAAATTATACTTTGAATAAGAATGTCAAAATTAAAAAAATAAATGATAAGAAATGACAATAAGACACCTTACCAATGAAGAAAATGCAGTTGAGTACTATAACAGAACAAACTGAAACAAAAATCAAAGAAGCTGGAAACTTAAATATTGCTTAGATCTTAGAATATTTTCTTGAACTCAGTTTGGTCGAGTTATAGTCTTTGGAAAACTACATGACTTTAATAACCTAAAATGAATCATATCAATGATCTACCACTTCCATCTTAAGGTAATGAGTTTCATCAAAATTTCATAAACAATCATCAGAATAAGCAAAAACAATTTCTTGCTAGTATTGTTACTGCTAGTAAAGGTCTCCAGCAGTATTTGTAATCTGGCCATACAACAAACACACAATTATATTCACTCCAACCACATATAAATCAGTAGTCATGGTATGATATTGGGTGAAAATTAAACAAAAAATAAAATAAATGATGCAGTTTGGATTGATCACATCAAGCACAATGGATACATTATTTTCACAAACAAACAGTTAGGTTGCAAAACCGTCAGTAATACTAAGAAAATAATAAGTGTAAAATATGGAATATGCAATATTAGCTGGATGCCGTAGATACACATATTGGATGACAACGCTATAGTAAAGTTGGAAGGCTAGTCATCACTAAATTGACGGAGTAGTCCCTCCTGAATTAGTACAATGGGATCAAACATGATCACACCAGAGGCTGCTAGTCAGACAATGAATACATTTGTTTTAATTACCAAATCAAAGGGAGAAAGATAATATTGCAAATTCTGTTAACTGCAAGATTAATTGTGGAATTATTCCATGCAAAAAAAAAATGAGTTAAGCTAAATTTATCAGAGTACTTATTAAAAGTATCATTTGACTCTTAATTTCAAAATTAGGTACGGAATAGTCTACATTAATGCAGATCACATTTTTTTCCTCATATTCTGTAATGTAGAATCTTGAATTTATGTGAAACTAGGAATAGTAGCTTGGCTTAACATCTAGTCTAAATATTCAAAATTACTGCCAACCTGAGAAGCTTAATAACAGACTAAACTGATACACTAAAAAAGTAAAAACCAATTACAAGGATACAATAAAATCATAGGGAAGGTGGAAAAGAATACAATATTACTTGTTCCACTTTTTTTTGTCTTTTCTACAAGTTTATTGTTCAGCGAATTCATAATTCCAGAAAGATTATACTCTGTGGCTAACTTCAACAATCCAAGTAAAATATTTGATTCCTTAATGGACTGGTTTATATAGCTCATTTTGAGTGTTAGTCTCTCAATAGATTGCTCCAATCCCCTAGACAGTCTTAAGTCTGTAAGACTTAAGACTTAAGTCTTGCCCATTGTATAGCTTATATTATTGTTATCGGTTCCTTTTTTGAGCTATCTGCTGCAATTCCTACTTGTTCAATTGTTCACTGATGGTAGAGGTTAAGTACACAAAGCCAAGATAAGTCATTTTCATCTTTCTTCTGGTTTCATTGAAACCAGATTTTTCTCACAGTATATCTTGCTGGAATACCTTCCATTTCATTGAATTACTCTTTTTTCTATTTTTTCCTTTTACTGTCAACACCACAGCACTCTTTTTTAGGTTTTCCAATAATAGCAGACAGAGGAATAGGACACACATACTTACTACGCCCTCAACCCTTTCCTCAGTGTTTTTGACATCTAAATAAAAATGTATCATACAACACAGACAGACTTTTAATCCCTTTTGATTTTCTCCTCATTTGAGTAGACTTATGCTAACCAACTGTCAACCAGATATTTTCTCTAATTTGAAGATTGAACCACTGGAACAAATAGTTACTCCCATTTTACATGGAAAAACAATTTCAGAGATTTATTTTAGTGTGAGAGAATAGTGCATATTTTGACTACATTTGCATATGCAAATTCCCCAAGACCATTTAGTTAGTATCATTCCATGTTTGGACTCCCTATTCACATTTACTCATACCAATTGAAGCTTACCCCAGGATTAATACTTCCTAGCCACTTAATTACCTTTATAAAAGTGAATTTGCATTAAGAGACCAATAGATATTATGTAGTTGAAATAACAGCTCACAGATATATTCTGGTGGTAAGGAAGGTCAAAAAATTTACAACAAAGAGGGATTTCCAATTTTAAAATTTTAACATTTCATTTTTTTATTTATCTCTATTAAAGAAAGTATGAAAGGGCTAAATTTTAAATATAAACTTTCAGTAACTTTATTATATCTTGGCTACTAATTGCTAAATTATAGTTGTTGCATAAATAGTTCTTATTTTAGAAACTAAATAAAACTTGAAAAAAAAACAAGAATGAACAATATGGCCTTCCTAATAATAGAGAGTCTAGTAGGTAGCACATGTTATTGATTTTCAGTTTTTTATTTCTACAAATTTGAATTTGAATTTGTAGACGAACTTTTGCCTTGAAATTTAAATATTCAATTTTCATACAATTACTTATTTCTAAATTATTCTTTCTTTTCCTAAGTCAGATTTCCAGATAATATTCTGAAAGAGATGCATTAAGGATCCAGCAATGTGTATCAGTCTATGTATTCTGTAAGAGATTAATAATTTCTGTCATTGCAAGTCTTGTTGAAGCCAAATTTCCAGTGAACGACACCATGAACACGGTTATTAGCCTGTGAAATTACTGGCTGTATATAAAGAAAAGTACATGTTTTAGGACACTTTCATCTCCTTGCCTCAAATTAATCTCTTCTACCCACTTATTCCAGTAATGGTACCTAGAGCTTTGAATGACCCTGTGCATGTTGATGCTCAGCTACCACAAGCAGTAAAATTAGCTATACTGGAAAATTCCCAGAGATAGCACCATTCTCATTCTAGGATGAAGACACCACAGTCAGACTCAATAACCATCTAGAGACTGCTTGCACATGGTATCTTAATGCAATATATATTATATTACGTTTAAGGTAATATGTAATAAATAATGTCATAAATATTTTTTTCCTTAGAATTAGGTTTTGTTTGTATGTTCACAAAATATTTTAAGCCTGAATGTAAAACAGTGAAAAATCAAAGATAATGTCACTGAAGGAGTCCCTTGGAATCCATGACGTGTGAACTGACATGTCAGGTTTATAATTTCTTATGAACTTGACTAAAATTCACCAGGAAGCATGTTTTCTTGACAGGCTCTCTGGCTACTTTTCTCTATAGATCTTGACATTTTTAAAAGAGGAAAAACCCACATTTCCTTCAGGTAAAATATTTGAAGGCATTCAGATGTTTAAAAAATAAATATTATTAACGGCAAATACCTCATGTGTGAGTAAGATTAAGGTCCTGTTATCTGATTCTTAAACACTATGAAGTCTGAAGTTATTACATCCTGTGGAGTAGTTGAAAGCATGAGAAGGTGCACATGAAAAGAAATATAATTACTATAAAATTTATAGTATTTTACATCATGAAAGACGATGGAGACTACCTCATTAACTATGACTTTTGAAGCTGCAATTTAAAATAGTTTTAGATTTGTCTTTTTTATATTAGAATATTGATTCCAGAAAGCTCAGCTTGCTCCTATTTAACTTTTAACATTCAAAATTTAAAGGAAACAGCCATAAATGAAAAGAGGGTAAAAATTCTCTGAGGAGCACAAAGATGCAACAGCAGAACTCTGGCACATGGTCAACAGTACCTTGTATTTCTGATGACTTTTCACTGTCATTTAACATCATTTAAAGTAGATGAGAGTCTGGATGTATTTTTGTCAATCTGTGAGTTTCTAGGGAAACCTGTTTGTAGCCACAAAATAAACAAATAAACAAACAAACAGAAATCACTTCCCTATGTTTGATCATAAAAATTTTCATTCCTATTAGCAAAAGTAATGAAACTTATAAGCAAATCTACCTTTCCTTAACTAAAAAGATATATATGTATGTACTGTGTTGACTGCAATGAAAGCATAAATAAGCTAAAGATGTAGAAATTATCAAGACACAGTAGAAGCTTTGAATAGAGGGTGACTTAGGTAAAGAAACACAGCTAAGTTCATGACAATCCACTTTCATGATCCTCATTGGGTAGCAGCAGAAATTGAGGAGTCCATGTGACAGAAAATAAACAAATTTGCTCACTCTGAACCAGGTGAAAGCAAAATCTGATTTTAAATTGACAATGATAATAGAAACACGGTATTTGGAAATGTGGTACGTTTTATTCAATGTATTTCAGATTTTTTTAAAAGTTTAATAGAAATTTGAAACTCACATTGAAGAAAATATGCAGATGAAAATATCCCCAGACTTGAGGGATTATGTTATTTTTTTAAAGCACAACCATACTTATTAAAAACAATCATCCTATTCCTATATAAAATATATATAGAAAATAATCTATCCTACCCTGTTGCAAGGAGGGGCCACTTGTCTTTCCCAGCCTCCTGGCTAGCTTACACCCGAAATTACCACACAGGAACTATATTAATTAAAACACTGCTTGGCCATTAGCTCTAACTTCTTATTGGCTAACTCTTACATATTAGTTTAACTCATCTCCATTAATCTGTGTATCGCCAGGTAGCACTGGCTTACCCGAGATTCTAACCATCATCCTTCTCAGGCAGAGGATCCATGGCTTCTCTTACTCTGCCTTCCCAGCATTCAGTTCTGTTTTTTCTATCTACCAAAGTTCTGCTCTATCAAAAGGTCAAAGTAGTTGCTTTATTCATTAAGCAATGAAAGCAACACATAAACAAAAGAACCTCCTACACCATTACCCTTAATCTAATTTATATGTATGATAAATAAGTATATGCTTTGGTTAATCATTTTTTATTCTGTAAGAAATTTATATAACATATTATAAGCATATTTCTCCTCCCCTAACTCTGTCAAGATCTTCTCCCCAATCCTTATCAACAGATTTTTAAAATAAGAAAAATATATAAACATAATCAGAGCAAAAATTTAGGGCTAAAAGCTACAATATATTTACAAAGCAAATTCTTCACTAATTGTGCTATTAAGTCATGCCTACATCATTTTATAAGATATCCTGAGAATGAAGTAAAGATTCTAGAAATAAAAATAATAGCGTCTCTTGAGTTCTCATAATTTTTTTTTTCTATTTTTGAGATAGTGTCCTGCTATGTTTCCAAGACTGGCTTCAACTCATGATCTTTTGACACAACCTCTTGAACACTGGCATTCCTATTGTGTATAATCACACATGCCTCTGTTTTATAGTGTTTGTACTTTCAGTGTATTCATGTACAATAATAACGTGGTTCCTATATTAGATATACTGTGGCCACCATATTCTTTGCTCTGTAATTTAAGAATTCTAGTATGTAACAATATTCCTTTCTATATAACTTTGCAACATCTACATAGACCTTTGACCAAATTTTTTGTACTAGTTTCAGTTTTATTTCTATGAAGGGACACCATGACCATGGCAACTCTTTTAAGAAAATATTTAATTGGGGTTGTGTTGTGGGATATTCTCTCACACTATGAACCCTGAGTTTGTGCTTTCATTAATTAAATAAAATCAACCTTGTATCAGGAGGGAGAGCCAGCCAGTTGACAGAAAGTACTCATAGAGAGGAGAGGGAGTCTGGAGACAGAGAGATGCACAGGAAGAAATAGGGACTTTGAGTGTGGTGGCCCTTTTGGTTTGGCAGAGCAGAAGGATACTCTCTTTCTGTGATGCTGGCAAAGAGAGAATGTCTGCTAGTCTGTTAGCTGCTCCTCAACCTCCCTGAGCTAGCAGGTTTTCACCCCAGCCTCTGATTCCCAAGTCTTAAAGGTAAATAGAATGATAGAGATTTAGTTTAAAACTACATTTGCTGACAGGGGCAGAAGGAGTTTCTGGGGGACATAAAAGTCCCCCACCTTCTCAGAAGCAGGCCAGTACCTGGTGAGTTGCAATTACTGGTGAAACAGCAGTAGATTCAGGTACAGCTGCTGAGGCAGTTGAAAAACAACAGGGCTGAATTATAATTCAGTGAAACCATTATTATCAGTGCAGGAACACACGCAAGGGTTCTACAACTCAGTACACAGGCACCAAGAAGAGACAGTGAGCCACTAGGTCTGGCTTGCACTTCTGAAACCTCAAAGCCCACTCCCCAGTGACAGGAACATACTTTCTCCAATGAGGCCACACTTCCTAATAATGCAACTCTGTAAGAGTCTATAGGGACTGTGTTAATTCAAACCACCACATGTACCAAGTTATCGGGAAAACAGCCTGAGAAAAGGTACAATAACAATGAAATAAACTTGGTGGGGTATAACAATAATCTTATCTATTCTAGAGTGTCTTTTACACTGATGTATATAGCCTCTAGAAAGATGACACTGCCTTGCTAACATTTGTTTAAAAAAGGAAAACAAACTCCCTTTTCTTTCATTTTATATACCAATCCCAGTTCCTACTGCCTCTCCTCCTCCCATTCCCTTTACTTTCCTCCCATCCCACCCCCCATCTACTTCTCAGAGAGAGTAAGGTATATTGCTTTGAGGAAGTCCAAGGGTCTCAAAACTATACCTAGGCGGGGCAAGGTATCCATCCAAAGAGAGTGGGTTCCAAAAAGCCTCTAAAAGTGGTAGGGCTAAATCCTGGTGCTCCTGCCAGTGGCCCTGCAGTCTGCCCCAGCCATGCAACTGTCACCCACATTCAGAGTATCACTAGTTTGGCTCTATGTTAGTTCCTTCCCTGTCTGACTGGAGTTGGTGAGCTCCCATTAGCTCAGGTAAACTGTTTCAATGGTTATACTCATCATGGTCTTAACTCTTTGCCTGTATTCTCAATCCTCCCACTCCTCAACTGGAATTTGGAAGCTCAGCCCAGTGCTCTGCTGTGGGTATCTGCCTGTTTCCATCAGTTGCTGGATGAAGGTTCTATAGTGACATTTAAGGTAGTCATCAATCTGACTACATGGCAAGACTAGTTTGGGCCCCTTCTCCACTATTGCTTAGGGTCTTAGCTGGGGTCATCCTTGTAGATTCCTGGGAATTTCTCTAGTGCCAGGATTTCTTGCTAGCACCATAATGGCTCCCTCAATCAAAATATCTCTTTCCTTGCTCTCCAACTCTGTCTCTCCTCCATCTTGACTATCTGGTTTCCTCAAGTTCTCCTCCCCCATCCCTTTCTTCCTTCCTCTTCCCTTCTCCCCCCATTCCCAAGCTCCCAATTTTCTCAGGAGATCTTGTCTATTTTCTCTTCCCAGGAAGAATCTATGTATGTTTTTCTTAGGGTTCACCTTGTTATTAGCTTCTTTCAAACACTTTTTTTTTTCAAATAAAGAAGAATTCTCTGTTGTTTTGCATTTTTTTTTATTACATCCTCCCTATTTTCCTGAGTGGCAGTTAATTTCATGCATCAGTCTGGCTGAGCAATAGTTTATTCTTTGTATTTCTGTGATAAAAGCTCATGAAACTTTGGGGTATAAGTAAAGCAGAATGCTCTGCCCTCCAAAGTGGGGGTTGGTCACATCTAATCAACTGAGGGTATGATAATGGAAAGGTTTAATGTATCCTCCTAAAGAGGAGATCTGAAGAACACACTTCTTCACTTGTACTGCTGAGTTATGTAGTTTTCTAGTTTCTGTGAACACCTGCAATGAACACATGCCCTCCTAGACCTCAGCATACTGTGTGCTCATTCCTTGCTACACTTGCGTTCCTGAATTCCGCCGCATGCTCTGTATACACTTCCTGAAACATCTGGCCTCCTGAATTATGTAGCTCACTGTCTTCACACTTCAGTAGCAAAATCTGTCCTCTTGAATGCCTCAGCATGACGTGCACACACCTTCAACGTCTACTCTGTTGAATCCTGCACAAAATTGGTTTTGAACATAATCTTCAGGGTTATGTCTTTTCTCTTGCTTCTGTTTGTATTTTAACACAAAGAGTTTGGATACCTAGACTCTATTATAATATACAGCATATTTTCAACATGAATACATGGAAGTTTCTATGTATCATACACCATCCAGTTGACTTTAAAATTCTCTTTCTTGACTTAATTTATTTTTATGTAATTAGTTCCAGGAATCTACAGTCTGAGCAAATTTTTTGCATTAGTTCCAGGAATCTACAGTCTGAGAAAATTTTTTGCTGTGCAAGCCTCACAGGTCAGATGGTTGCTGTATAGTCCAGCATAGCCCAGAACTCATTCTAATCTGCCTTCTTTAGTTTCTCAAGTGCTGGGATTATTTTTTTATTTTCATTACTCATATTCTTATTCCAAGTTTTCAAAAACATTCACCTCTGATCTTTGATAATTTAGAAATTTCAGAGCAAAAGTAACCGTGGAGAAAAGTTCAACTTCTCATTTTTGCCAACTAGAATGAATACATAATTATAATCACAAATTCAATAACATAGTACAACTACCAATTTGTTGATTTCTGCAAGATGAGAGCCATTCTTTTTAAAACAAGTAAGTTTTACAGAGAAATAGTCTTAATGTTGAAAACTTCTGTTACAAATAGATCTAGCAGATCAAATGTTCTCTTAAAGAGTTTTCTCCATTTGTACAAAACATTGCTGGAAAATGTGTCTAAAGAGAAAGGATTGTTCATGGACAGCCTTATATACGTGTAGATAGAGGACATCCTTCTTTCTTCCACCCCTTCAAATTTTAAGGCCCTTTGCAGAAAAACTTTCCTTCACAATTTCCAAGACTCCTACACATCATACATAAAATAAAAAAAACAACAAATTATTTTCATGGATATGAATGTTTTCTTATTTGCCTATGTGCAAGTATTTGTACCATGGTCATTTCCAGTATCTGTTGAGGGGACTGTTTATCTGTGAATCCTCTTTACTCTGTGTTTAATCATTCATCTCACTTCAAGACTTGGGGTGTTGTATCACTAGATCTCCTTGTTCCTCTTCTCATTTATCAACAATAAATCAATCTCTTTTTACTACCTTTACTTTTAGCTTGTTTCTTTTATTTTACTTATTGAGGAAAAGGGCAAAACCTGACTTGGGGCAGAGGTTGTTACCCTAAAGTCAATAACACCTTTCCTTATGGAAATATATTCCTTATACTAATACACCCTATCCCAGTAGCAAACAGAATATTGAAAACAAAAGAGCAATTCTGAATTCTTCTTCTTATCCTTGTTTATTTAGCAATGAATCTCCCTTTCAGGCTCTGAAAGAGCTCTGCAAAAAGTAATCTCATTAGAACAAAAGAAACAAAAGGTTGTCTTATCACTTGTTTCAAAGATTTTCTTAACTCTTCTGCATTTAAAGATTTAGTACTTCTATCTCAGGAACCAGGGGCAGACATAAAGTACACACAGATATAAAGTATACCCAGAGCTATAGGGAGAAAGGTAGATAGATAGACGGAGGTACAAGATAGATAGATTGATAGGTAGTTAGACAGACGGACAGACAGATAGATAATATACAGGAATACAGAAGCACAGTGGAAAACAGGACTCTCAGCCAGAAGCCTGGTAAAATGTTAGAATCCAGATAGAGACAAGGGTACCTATACTGTATGAGGTTATTACAGGAAATCAGTTATATATGGGTGATGGTGGAGATAATTCAAATATATAAATGCACAGTGTGTAGTAAACCAGGAGGCTCATTGTTTGAAAAAGTGTAACAGATAAAACAAAGAAAGAAGGCAGGTAAACCTTGTAGGTTTGGAATGACATCGGTGGGAACAGTGTCAACTTATGCTTTTCAATATAAATGTAAATATCTAGAGAAATAAATATAGTTTGGTACATTTTTCTCAAGCTTTGTCCACAGGAGGCTCAAGATTGATGAGCACACTGCACAAATGAACTTTGTGTAAGAATTTGTGTGGAAGGTGAGCTGGGCTTCCAGAGACAAAAGGTTGTTTCCCAGAATGGAATAGAAATAAGTAACAAATAGGTCTTGAGCATCTTGCTTGGCGGAATTTTAAACACTGCATAAACAATGAAAGAACGATGTCACATGGCCCTAAGATTGTCATCAGCCAAGATGTTCTTACAGGACTACTGTTGTATATTCAGCCTCTCCTTAAACACCATTAGCTGTTTAATAACTGTGATTATAAATGTCTGCTACCTTTTCAAGGTGATTTTAAACATCTTTATTTTCCTATGAGAACTTCAGGATATCCATGCCATTAATTTTTATCTCACTGAGTTTTTATTATATTCTCTGCAGTTTCAGCAACTATTTTTAACTTATGCTCCATATGTATCTACATCCTAGATATTTATCAAAATGTAAAACTTATTTTTATTAGGTGTGTTATTTAGAAACTTGTTCATAAAAGTAAATTATAGGAGAGAATGGAAAAGTTAGAAAGTTTCTAGGACAGTAAATGAGATTGTAAAATGTTTGTGAGAGTTAGTTGTAAAAAGGTTCAAGGAAACACTGGGGCATCTATTCAAATAATTAGGAAAAAATACACATAACTAAAAACCAATTAGTCAGTAGTGGAGATAAAAGTACATTGTAAAAACCCTAAAAGCTGCCTGAAAAAAAATGTATAAAAGGAAAGAAAGGGGGAGGAAATTTTTGAGCAAAACTTTCCATGCTAAAGATTTTAACCAAGCAAAATCAATGATCTCATTACTTGTAAATAGTCTGAATAGCACATTGAAGATGAATATTGACGCAAAAGGTATATCATGTTACATACTGTCAATAAAATATCATTTAGAATATAAAGATACAGAAAGAATAAAGCATGCTATATAAACTCTAATCAGAAAAAGCACGGTGGCCTTAACAATATCAGACAAAGTAAGATTCAGGCAACAAAATTTCTCAGAAATAAATAGTAATTTAAATTATGCAAGATTATTAAATTCACCAAGATAATATAACTTCCTTAAATTTATTTTTAAGTGACAAAAGTGATGAATAATATTTATGAAATGGCAGAAGCAGGGTCTATGACTCTTCTTGTCACTGGTAGTTGGCAAGGATTTCAATGCTAGGTATATATTTCCTCCTATTGAGCAGCCCTTATGTCTTAATTACAGCCTTGTTAAACAATTTTTGTTTACCCCAATGTAATAATGTTACTGTTGTACCATTGCAGATATCTTTCTACTCTGGTCATCCTTGTGCTTCTTGAACTTCCAGCTGGCCAACAACCTTTCACCCTTAATGGCTTTCATAGATGATACCACATTCCAATACTATGAGAGCTAATCCACAGGCTAGACATTTCCAAGTCATTTCTTGTTGGGATCCTCCAAGTCCGATGTCCAAAGTTTATGGTATAATAAGGTCTCACTTTCTAGTTCTGGGAGGTGAACAAAGGCTATGATAAGAGCCCTTACTGTCATGGAAGTCTTTTGGACATGCCCTGTAAAATATGTTTATTCTAAAAACTTATCATGATGCCCACAGATAGGTTTAACTGTCACCTCTCATCAATAAAGATGCCTCTTTGCAACAGAGGAATGTTATGAGAGATCAACAACCTGTCAAAATGCAGAGAATGAGGGACCATGGTGCATCTATACCCAGTCAATCCATCTATAATGAAACCCCTACACATATCTCAGTGGAAAAGAGATGGTAGAAAGATTGTAAGAGTAGGGAACCAAGATGCCTGCTGTGAGACATTGTCTCAAGACATCACCAGGATGATGATTTATGAAATTTCAGCAATCTGGTAGCCTAAACGAGACATACACAATGACAAACTTAGTATACCAGTGTGATAAGAAAAATTTCACAAGATACCACTCCTAGATTAAGAGTTACACTCTATCATTAGCTGCTAAGAGAGGGCGAAATTTTCTTTTCAGGGACTAGCCCTCTGCCATCTAATCACAAGTACTCTGCATAATAATAACACTAAATGAACTCCATGATTGTGTGTGTGTGTGTGTGTGTGTGTGTGTGTGTGTGTGTGTGTGTAAAACAATGGTCATAGCATGAATTTGAGAGGTAATGTGGGAATGTGTGGTAAAACATGGGGGGAGTTGCAAGGGTAAGGTAGTGTGGATGTGCTGTAACTACAGTATCAGTGGATTTCTTTTTTAAAAAATCAAATAAAAGTAATGAAAAAGAAAAAAAATGCAAAAAGAAATAATCACAAAAAAAGCAAAGAACTGTAAGTCTTCGAAATCAGAAGTAAATGGGAAATAAATATTAGTTTTCCACTACAGAAAAAGCACAGATGATGGAAAAAGCACAGATGATGGAAAAAGCACAGATGATGGATAGACTCAGCACAATTTATCATCAGCTTAGCCTATTTTACTATGCGGATTAACAAAATCAGAAACTATCCCTCCATTCAAACATGTATATCTAGGAGAGATTATATTTTCGTATGAAACAAACCTCATAATTTAAGAGCATTGAGGGTTTCGGGGAGTGGCATGGCAATAAAGTGCTTACGTTGAAATAGAAATAAGTTTGATCTCCAGAACTCATGTACAAATGCCAGATGCTGGCATTTATCTAACGGCTGAAGAAAAAGAACCAAGAGCTCGCTGGACTGTTTTCTAGCCTAACTGGTGAATCCGAGGAAAGTAGACAACTTGTCTCAAGAAGATGAACAACATTCCTGAGAATGACACCTTACAATCTCCTTTGGCCTCAACACCTGTGTACACACAGATTCCCCTCCCATATGACCCTCCCCCACACAAATACACATATTTTGACATACATGAATTTTCATTTAATTTCAATACTTTAATAAGAGTGCTGAAAAGGAATGACATAAAACAATAAAATAGGAAAAAGGAGGAAGTAGGTTTCAATATTTGATAATTAAATATCCCAACTCAGTCAGTCATGGATCAGAGATTTCACAAGATACATTAAAATGCATTCAAGTTGACTCAAGAGTTAAAGGTGTAATAGTAAATTTGTTAGACAAGTACAGCACAGTATAGCTGAATTTATTCCCTGTGAAATGTTCACTAGGGTCTTTCTATGCCACCAACATGAGTTAGAAAACATTAGAAGCAAAAGTTTCGTTTTCCCAAAGACTTAAACTAATAAATGAACATTTTAACTGTTACCCATTTGAAAATGCTGCCTAAATTCTGTGGCCCAGCTGAAAATACTGAGACAAACTATTCCTTATAAAATCTCAGGTATTTGACTGCTCAGCATGTAAAATCTTGACTGCTAATCAATATAGTATTACTTTCCCTTGTGTTTTCTGCTATTTTATGTATTTGCAGAATATATATTGATAAAATTGATCTGAATTTTTGTGTGCTCTGCATTCAATATCAAGTAGTTTTGATGCTAATATTGCACTGCAATTTTTTAAAATAAACTGCACCTTTTTGTTTTTAAAATATAAGAGTAGGTTTTATTTATGAAGTCATTTTTCTTGACATTTTCCACAGTGGTAGCTTTCAGTTCATTCAAGAAAGGGAAGAAAATTTTCCTGTAACAGTCACTACAAGCTTTATTTGCTGAACACCTTGCATGTTACCTTAGGGCTGTCTCAATCAATACCTTGGCATTTTATTGCTAATAAAACTTGAACCTGTAGGACAGAAGAGAGTGGAGTTGCTGGTCTTGTATCCCAGAGTTCGAGGGAAAGATACTGAGGTTTGGGATGTAGAATTCCCTGTTAGTTATGGTGAGGTGGTTTCTGGTCACGAGAGTGTTTTCCTTCTTGACTATTTGTGCCAGCTTTCATTTGTGCTGCATCACTGCTTTCAAACCAAAACCACAAGAACAGCCATGATTCCAAACTCCTTAGACAGGAACTGTTCACCTATATTCACAACTAGGAAGCAGACTGGTGAGGATGAATTTGGCCCTCCATACACTCCTCCGCGCAAGGGAGGAGGACAATCTTTCTGGACTGCATTCTTCCTCATCCCTCCAACTTTTCTTTGAGGTTCTGGCTCTTCATCCCAGAGACCAGTTTACACAGCTATGTCTGCTTAGGCGACCAGACTGGACCTTTCTGGTGTTTTCTTCCTTCCTTCCCTTCTCTCTTTCTCTTCCTCCTCCTCCTCCTCCTCTTTTTTTTCTAATACAACTTTGCCTGGTAGTTGATGTCTCTTACTGTGTTTTAAAAATAGCGTGGGGGCACACGCCTTTAATCCCAGCACCTGGCAGTGGGTAGCAGAGGCTGGTTGCTCTGAGTTCAAGGCCACCCTAGTTTACTTAGGTAGTTCCGGGCCAACCAGGGAGACATAGTGAGACCTCGTCTCAAAAATGACTAGCGTTGTCCCTATAAAGGGTAAAAGTAATCTACTCACTTGAAATGGACACAATTTGCTAAATTCTATTAAGTTTGCGCCCCTAAACCATCAGTACAACCAAGATGTAAGCACCACCTCTAACAAGTTCCTTATTCTTTATAATTCTCCCATTCTGCCACTCACCAGACTCCTCTGCCCAGACCCTGACCTTTCTGTTACTAGATATCAGTCTGCATTTCTTTAACTGTTATGTAAATTGAAGCATAGTTTTGGTCTGGCTCTTATTGTGTAGATTATGTTGAGATTCCTCTGTTGTGTATGCATGATTCCCTTTCTTTGACTTTCCCAGTTTATTCATTCACTTATTGATAGATGTTTGGAAATTCTCAGTTTTGGAGTAATGCAAAAAAAGAAATAAAGCTGCTATAGACATTAACCTAAAAAAAAAAAAAAACTTGAACTTGCTAGCACAAATACTTTGGATTAGGGCAGGAATTTAACACCAGATCTGTAAGGTTGCAAGCACTTTTATCCACCACTACCAGGAAGCAACCTTATTTTGATGGTTTGTTATTTACCAGAAATGAAGAATGATAATAATATTTAAAATTTAAACAGCATGTTTATATTAATTTTCATTTAGTGTTACACATAAAAATATTTTTCACTAAAGCATGTCATGAATTTATTTTATATCTAAATATCTTATTTCACTCCCCTAAGGCTGACCAAATATCTAGTACTTAAAAGCAAGCGAAATGATTTTATATCATACTCACACATTCATCGGAAAGTGTCTGTTACCCTTGGCCATCATACTCTCTACAGGCTAAGCATTTCTTTAGGATCCCACAGAAATGTTCTGTGTAAAGCAATGGGATTTGGTAAATAAAAGTTTTAAAATTAGTAATACAATTAATTTTTTTTCTATTTAATAGTACCTACTAAAATTTAGACATCTTAAAAGAAATACATTAAGAGGCAGGTGGATCTCTGTGACTTCGAGGCCAGAGTGGTCTACAAGAGCTAGTTCCAGGATAGGCTCCAAAGCCACAGGAAACCCTGTCTCGAAAAACAAAAACAAAAAAAGAAAAGAAATACATTAAAAAGAGAAAGTGTAATATAAATAATATTTATTTATTTTACCACAGCTGAGAAAATGTTATTTTATTAAGAGTCTTCAATAGAAAAAAGTAAAACCAAAGATTCAAACTATTGATACAAAACCACAAAAAAAAAATAGGAATAAGAGATAGCATATACTCAAGTCAAACTTCGAGTAACCAAGGCCCAGGAAAAAACAGATTTAGGTTCCCTCTAATCTGTATTATCCAACATGGAAGTAGTTTAAAGAAGTTTTATTGTAATGTGATGAAGGAAGTTATAAACCAAGACATTTTGAAAACACAGTTGTGTAAACATTGAGAAGACAGTTACAGTTCTACAGAGAAATCACAGTTACAGTCCTCAGATGCTATCAGATAGCACTCTTAGTCTTTTGACTGATAAAGCCTAGAGTTCTACCAAGATAATACATGTCAAAGGTTTTTAGCTGTGGCCAGAATGTTAAGTCTATCCAGGGGGCCACCAGGTTGGGGCTCAAGGAGTAGGCTAAAGATCATCTGAGTTGTATTGTAAATAGGTTTTGGAATTGCAAGAATCTAATCTCTCATTTCCTTTGATGTTTTTTATCCGCCTAAACTCTGTAAGCAAAGTTTCTTTCCTGGAATTCTACCTCACAAAAGAAATGAGGGTGATTTTACTTTCACATCAGACTAGAACATATAGTAAGAAAACATTTTATTTTGCAAAAAAAAACTGTGTATTTTTTTGTTTTGTCTTTTGGGTTAGAGACCTGTCTTTTATAAAAGTTGTTTTCGAGGGAGACAAATGAGAGGAGATTGGTTTTCTTTTTCTAATATTTTCCATAGGATACGTAAGTGACAAATATTGATTGCTCTTGTTATAACCAATTGCTAGAGTTTTCAACACCACAGAGTGCAAAGAAGAAAAGGAAAGGGAACATTGCTATAACGTAGCTAGAAATATAAAAACCTGCTTTTGATGACAATTACAGATACTAAAGGGGGGATTCTGGAAAAAGGATTGGCAATTATATAATAACTAATGTGCAATCCATGGTGAAGTTTAACATTCTTTCTGTTTCCTAATTAAAAAGTTGTAAAAATATTTAGTATTACAGTGCAACCAATATGTGAGCAATTAACCATCAAAGCTAAATGTATTTTCTCATATGATATAGTAATTTTTGACAACCTGGCTGCCTTTAAGTAATTTTAAACTAGAAAATTCATATAATGAAGTCATTTTTATGTCATCAGTCCATGCCTACAAGTTTGAGAGAAAGGAGCTCATAAAGAGAACTCAAGCATAAATAGTCAATTTGCTTAGGGACTATCCTGACCTTACTGCAGAAAGCTATAGTCTGGGCAGAGAACAGAAGGTCTACTGAGCTGAAAAAAGAGAAAATGATCAGTTGTATACTGCAGCATCAGAACGAAAAGACTGTAGAGATATTATTGAGAATTAAATTCAGTGTTTCCTTGAAATTCATACCTGGAAGTTGACTTATATGTGCAAGAAGATGTTTTTAGTTGAATTTCAATTCTCTGTGGACATGACATAGAAACTTAGTTAGGTTATGCTTAAAAAACAAAGTTATTGGAAATATTTGAGTTCTGGTTCAAAATATAATTGGCAGGGCAAACAGAATCATCTGAGGAAATTAATTACATATACAAATTAATTTCATATAAAATTAATTACAAGTATAACAGCTCCATATATTGGTTAAATATATGAGATATAATTACTGAGTTATAGTATAAATGGAAGCTTAATCTTTTTGAAGATATAGCCAACCTGTTTTCCCTATATAATTATATATATGAATATAATATATATCATTTTATTTTACAGGTCAAAATATATAAACATTCCATTATACAGCATTGTTTATAATGCTGGTGCTGATGTTACTCTTTTGGATGTTTTTAGATATATTTTTCTATGGTTTTCAATATCTTCAATGATGCTGAATGCTATTCTTCGCCCCCTGTATATGCCATTTAGGAAGTACTTTAAGTTTTCTACAACTTAGTTAATTGACTTACATGTTGTTTTACTAATACAGTGGTATATGCATGTTTGACAAAAGCCATTTGACAGGTGTAAGAGATGCAAATATTTAAATAGTTTTAGCTAGAGGATAAATTCTGATTTTCTTTATTATTTTTATCTGTCTGAGACAAGATCTCATATTGTATGTAGCATAGGTATGGCTGGAATTCATAATATAGTTCAGTCTGCCTTCAAATCACAACAATCTTCATGTCTTACCTCCCCAGTGCTATTGCTACCTGTTTCTCATTTAATTCTCATTTCATTCATTTTATTATTTTGGTGTTATCAAACTATAATACCAATAAAGTTTAATTGTATGATATAAATTGTTTAATATATTATAGATTAATTTTCTCATATAGAAAATAATATAGGTAAGTGATTTCTTTTATTGCTGTAAGCATGCCTTCCTATTCAATACTAGTTAAATTTTTTCTTCCACCACATTCCTTTAACATCTCTGTTACTGTTATTTTTATTTAACGGTTAAGTTTTGCTTTCATTAAATTAGGATCTAACACAAATTTCGGAGCTAAGAAAAATGGAACCAATTTAAAAAAACAAAACTAAAAAATTTACATACATAATTCAAATTTAATAATAAATATTTTTAAAGAAATGGTTAAATAATATCATCAGGGAAATAAAATGAACTGAAACTATAACAAATAAAGCTAAAATTAGTTGTCTGAAAGCAGGACAAGTATAATACCTAAATCATACAAATCCATTCCCCAAATATCTGCTAGATTTAACAAAGTCATAATATAGAATAAAAGATTGTATAGGTGAAAATATATATTATTTAAATATTTTATCTTTTTATAACAGGTAAAGATTGGTAGAGAAAGAAAATGAACCAGGCCTCAGTAATTTTAGGATACAATTTTATTAATTCTAATTGTAATTTTAATGGCTCAAATTTTAAAGATATTTTAAAGCTGAACAAAAACACTTAAGTGCATGATGCTTCCAAATTTTTCAAATGTGTTACAAGCCTAAAGCTGAACATCCAAGAAGTTCAGAAAACTTTAGGATTGATAAATGTGGAGCAAAACACACAGCTCCATTTTCAACTGATGTGAAAATCAACAACAATGATAATGAATACATAAAATCATCATAACTTCACAATTATAACATGATCCTAAATCCACGGAGAATATGAAAAAGTTGTAGGCAATGTCTCAACAAAATAAGATGAAAAGAGTTGGTAAACAAGTTTCATGTACAATAGTAAATAACAAAAGCTCTTCAACCTAGAATTCTATATTCAAGGAAAATATTATAGTGTGCATCTGTTTCTGGGGTGCCTATGCAAGAGAAAAGGTTGAAGAGAGCTCATCTGATAGAACAGAATTATGACTTCATTCACGATTCCCATACAAACAGTGCTGAAAATCATAAGAAATGCAGATAGTTACATAGTATTTTTTTCTTCTCAGTTACTTTTCAAAGACATCAGACTGTTTAATACTAATGAGTCTACAATGTGAATTCTATGATGAAGTAGAAATAAAATATATGATAGTAATAATAGAGTAGCCATTATTTAGCTAATACTAGCAAAGTTCCACACTGATATAGGTAAGCTAATTAAGCTTAACTCCTTATGGGTTTTAAGGCTAATAAAGCAAGACCAGACATTATTACTTTTGTCCAAATTCTGTCACATTAGGTTTAACAGTCTTCTCTGTGATCTGTGTCATTCTGTTATAACTCCTCTGCTTAAAAGGCCACTTGTCATCTGGTCACATGCTAATGCCCTCATTTATGTTTAATTCTCTAAGGGTCACTAAATGGAGTCATAATGTTCATTATTGAGATTATAACTTAGTATAAGATTTAGGAGTGGGAGCAAAAAGAGCCACCTCTACATTCTGAAAGGGAAAAAGCAAATACATTTTTTAGTTTGAAATTCTTTCTCTTTTATTGAATGGTCAATTGCAACAAATGTTATACATTAAAATGCAGATTTCAATTTACAAAGTAAGAGCAACAAAAAATTTCAAGGACACATAACTGGATATGTAGATTGCAATGGGTATCTAAAATATTTGGTATACCCAAAAAAAATACTAGAACACAAACATAAAAACTTGAAAATAATGTATCAAAGTAATACATACACATAAACTGGCATAATTGCAATGAAAATAGCAGTAAGTTGCTCATACTTCCCAATTAAAAAAATAAAGACTGTTAGTCTATACAGACAGAACATAGGCTACTTGTTGTGGTTTTTTGGCGCGTGTGGAAAGACACGAGACACGAACGAACCCACGCAAGAAGATTTATTAGAGGGGTGTGCTCACGGGCCCGAGGAAACGTGAGGAGGGGGGAGGAGAAAGAGGGCACGGGAATGGCGCCTCTGGCTTTTAAAGGCCGCGCTGCTCATGCGCAGACGGCTCGCGTAGGTGCGTCAGACGCTGGTGACGCAAATGGCGGGCGACCCAGGCTTTCGCACCTGCGCACAGGGGTGAGGCTAGCCACGCATGCGCGAGCATGGGTCACACCCCCAAGAGGCTGCCTTTTTGACCCAGGGGTTGGGCTTCAGAGCAGCCGAATACCAAC